>OZ038396.1:7885752-7928252 GCA_964036045.1 Eutreptiella sp. 'Long Island Sound 2002' | reverse complement strand
TGTCCAACCGCTTCTGGGGCCGCCTCGCTGCGGAAGGTTGTGGAGGGTTGTGGAGCGCTATGGAGTTCCCCGGAGGACGAGAAAAAGGCCCCGGATCGGTACGTGTGCCCACGCATCCAACTGCAGGACGGTGCGGGGTGGCGATTAAACCACCAGCCCGCCCCAACAGCTCTCCTGGCCGCCAACTCGGGGGCGCATCATCGTGGGTGGGGCCACTGAGTCTTGCAGGGGGCCGCAGACAAGTTCTTGTCGCCAACGTCACCCAGAAATGGCCCCGCAACCAAGTGTCCGGGGCGGCGCAGTCCCGCGTCGGGCAAGGAGGGCGCTGCCACTTCTTGCATCACGATCCACGGGTTCATGTCGGTCTCCGACATCCTCAAATGTAGCACGGCATAATCACAGGCTGTTCCCTGGAATTCGGGTCCACCATCACATTCCCCAACCGCCGCACGCCATCCCATCCAACCGCCACCAACCGCCAGCGAACCCCCAGCGCGCTCCGGCGAACCTCCAGCAAACCTTCAGCGAGCCTCCGACAACCTCCAGCAACCTCCGGCCCACTGGCCCTCCATGGGATGACGATCAGTGCCCAAAGGCATGCAAGAACCCTCGAGGAAGCGAGTTGTTGCATTTGATGGTGGGCAGGGATGCATTGGAAGGGGGCCAGCCCCCCCCCCCCCCCCCGGGCCCCCAGTCCCTCCAGGGCCCCCAGCCTTTGCCCAGCCACTGTGTCCCTGGCGGCAGGTGCCCGATTCACTGGCATTTGTAGCCGACAGTAACCGCCTCCAACCGCCCGTGTAACCGCTCCTGGGGCCAATTCTGGTACCCCTTCCCTTCTATTGCATCCCTGGGCGGGGGGAGGGGGGGTTAGAACACTGGCATACTCTACTTGTTTCACCGATGAATACAGTGCAGGGACCCCAGTCCAAAGCAGCATCCTTCACGTCCTGCGAATCGAAGGCACCGGCCTCTTTACCAGCGGCAGTCAGTGGCAGCATGAGCGCTGTGGGTTTCAGGTGTTTCAGCCGCATTCAGCCCCACGCTGCTTTGTTCAGTGGCATTTGGGATGGATCAGCGGCCCGCTCCTCCGGGCGTCGTCATAGACACTGTGGGCGGGGCTGGCCATTCGGTGGACAAGGGGATGAGCGGGAGGGGGCCTCCTGCGGGCAAGGCCAGCAACAGCGGCCCCCAACGGTGCCCCGATGCGTCGGCACAGTACCCCCACGGCACGAGACAAAAGCGCCACTTTGGGTCATGATCAGTTCGGGGGGGGGGGGGGATCTGGGGACCACCCCCCGCCCCTCCGCCCCCCCCCCCCCCAAAACAGGACAAGTCATCCGGGGGCTCCGTTGACACGACCAAAACACGTCCGGGCCCACGGAGGGTCAGAATGAGCAGTGGCGAGAGACCGACCAGCGCCGCCAAAGGCAAGCAATCAGATACCGAGGCCTTGTGCCAACCCCCCCCTCCCCCCCAAACAAGGGTGGGATCCCCCCGATCCGCCCCTATTTTGTGCCCTCATTTGTCGGATGTTTCAGTCCCAGTCAGTGCGGGTCCGGCGGACCCAAGGCGGTGGGGTCGAGGGCAGAGGTTTGCGTGGGGCCGTTGATCTGTGTCAACCGTGGGCCCTGTGGGCACCCCATTTCAGGTCCCTGCAGCCCGGCAGGAGCTGACCGAGCACATTGGGAAGCGCCGACCGCCCACACTTTTTTTTTTCCGCCTATGGACAGAGAACCTCGACACGTGGTGAATGAAGCGCGGGGATAATGGCGGCGCTCCCCGGTGAAATGGTCCGACGGATGCGCGCGCGCGCGTCCTACTCCCCGTCCCCCCGGGACAACAGTGCTCACCGTGTCGACGAGCATGGCTTCCAAACACAGGGTCCCCAGTTGACCGTCATTTTCCATGATTCTGGCCGCGCGTGCGCAAGGGGGAGGGGGATACGTGGGGAGGGGGGGGGCATGTTACATTCATTCATTGACCTGCTGGAGGGGGCATTCCACCCACAACACCGAGCAGTGTAGGGGCCTCATTGACCGTTCACGGGGCTAACACAGCCCGTCTACGCCACGGAATGGACTCGAACGGGTTGTTGGCAGTCCTCCCCCGATCGAGGGGTGGGGTGCATCAACGTGCAACACGGTGCCGAGCCGCATCGGGTGCTCATCGAAAGACGCTTGGAGACACCTGCTGCCGGCCTTTGTGGTGCGCTGCAGATACGAACGAAACCCGCCCCAAGATGCCGACTTTGGCAATCTTGGGCCATTGCTGGACCTTTGCCTCTCGACTGTCGGCACGAGAGGTTGCGGTTCCAGCGTTGGTAGGCGCGACGACCCCGAATCTCCCGAACCCCGTGACCCCGGATCGCCCTCGACCCACACAGCCGCCTTTCTGAACTTGACTTCCGTACCCTAATCTCTAGCCGCACTGTGACCCCAAAGTGTTGGGCGGTGGCAGAGGAGGGCACTGCACACCCTTTGGCCAATGCCCAATTCAACAAGACACGTGCCGGCAGTGGGCTCCGCATGCCCAGATGCGGTGGACCATCTCAGGGGATGCTGCTTGGTTCCAGGCGCCTATGACACTGATATCTGTTTCCGCAGATCACTTGCCTGCGAATGTACTGTGTCTTGTGGTACCGTATCGAATGCTTGAAGGTAGTTTCCACAGCGGGACGCTGTACACGGGGGGGGGGGGTGGGGGCGCCGGGACCGGACCCTTTACGCCGACTCCCTCCCTCCCTCCCTGCTGGGTTTTGGCCCGGAAGTGCCGGACCATGGGCACCGAAGGCGCCCTAAGGAAAATTTGCCTCACTTAGTAGAGGGTGAAAAAATGGGTTTTCACCTCATGTGTCTATACTCAAAATACTCAATTTTTTAGGAGAACCCAATAGTAGATGAAAACCAAATCCCCCATGTCTTTGGGGATCCCCGAGAATGCAGGGGTGATGTAGCATTTCCGCCGACTTGTGGGCCCCACCAATTCTGATTTTGTCCCCCATGTCTTTGGGGATCCCCGAGAATGCAGGGGTGATGTAGCATTTCCGCCCACTTGTGGGCTCCACCAATTCTGATTTTGTCCCCCATGTCTTTGGGGGATCCCCGAGAATGCAGGGGTGATGTAGCATTTCCGCCCACTTGTGGGCCCCACCAATTCTGATTTTGTCCCCCATGTCTTTGGGGATCCCCGAGAATACAGGGGTGATGTAGCATTTCCGCCCACTTGTGGGCCCCACCAATTCTGATTTTGTTCCCCATGTCTTTGGGGATCCCGGAGAATGCAGGGGTGATGTAGCATTTCCGCCCACTTGTGGGCCCCACCAAATTGGATTTTGTTCCCCATGTTTTTGGGGACCGCCGAGAATGCAGGGGTGATGTAGCATTTCTGCCCACTTGTGGGCCCCACCAATTCTGATTTTGTTCTCCATGTCTTTGGGGATCCCCGAGAATGCAGGGGTGATGTAGCATTTCCGCCCACTTGTGGGCCCCACCAATTCTGATTTTGTTCCCCATGTCTTTGGGGATCCCCGAGAATACAGGGGTGATGTAGCATTTCCGCCCACTTGTGGGCCCCACCAATTCTGATTTTGTTCCCCATGTCTTTGCGGGGATCCTCGAGAATACAGGGGTGATGTAGCATTTCCGCCCACTTGTGGGCCCCACCAATTCTGATTTTGTTCCCCATGTCTTTGGGGATCCCCGAGAATACAGGGGTGATGTAGCATTTCCGCCCACTTGTGGGCCCCACCAAATTGGATTTTGTTCCCCATGTTTTTGGGGACCGCCGAGAATGCAGGGGTGATGTAGCATTTCTGCCCACTTGTGGGCCCCACCAATTCTGATTTTGTTCTCCATGTCTTTGGGGATCCCCGAGAATGCAGGGGTGATGTAGCATTTCCGCCCACTTGTGGGCCCCACCAATTCTGATTTTGTTCCCCATGTCTTTGGGGATCCCCGAGAATACAGGGGTGATGCAGCATTTCCGCCCACTTGTGGGCCCCACCAAATTGGATTTTGTTCCCCATGTTTTTGGGGACCGCCGAGAATGCAGGGTTGATGTAGCATTTCCGCCCACTTGTGGGCCCCACCAAATCTGATTTTGTTCCCCATGTCTTTGAGGGGATCCCCGAGAATGCAGGGGTGATGTAGCATTTCCGCCCACTTGTGGGCCCCACCAATTCTGATTTTGTTCCCCATGTCTTTGGGGACCCCCGAGAATGCAGGGGTGATGTAGCATTTCCGGGCCCCACCAATTCTGATTTTGTTCCCCATGTTCTTGCGGACCTCCGAGAATGGAGGGGTGATGTAGCATTTCTGCCCACTTGTGGGCCCCACCAAATCTGATTTTGTCCCCCATGTCTTTGGGGATCCCCGAGAATGCAGGGGTGATGTAGCATTTCCGCCCACTTGTGGGCCCCACCAATTCTGATTTTGTCCCCCACGTCTTTGGGGATCCCCGAGAATGCAGGGGTGATGTAGCATTTCCGCCGACTTGTGGGCCCCACCAATTCCGATTTTGTCCCCCATGTCTTTGGGGATCCCCGAGAATGCAGGGGTGATGTAGCATTTCCGCCCACTTGTGGGCTCCACCAATTCTGATTTTGTCCCCCATGTCTTTTGGGGGATCCCCGAGAATGCAGGGGTGATGTAGCATTTCCGCCCACTTGTGGGCCCCACCAATTCTGATTTTGTCCCCCATGTCTTTGGGGATCCCCGAGAATACAGGGGTGATGTAGCATTTCCGCCCACTTGTGGGCCCCACCAATTCTGATTTTGTTCCCCATGTCTTTGGGGATCCCGGAGAATGCAGGGGTGATGTAGCATTTCCGCCCACTTGTGGGCCCCACCAAATTGGATTTTGTTCCCCATGTTTTTGGGGACCGCCGAGAATGCAGGGGTGATGTAGCATTTCTGCCCACTTGTGGGCCCCACCAATTCTGATTTTGTTCTCCATGTCTTTGGGGATCCCCGAGAATGCAGGGGTGATGTAGCATTTCCGCCCACTTGTGGGCCCCACCAATTCTGATTTTGTTCCCCATGTCTTTGGGGATCCCCGAGAATACAGGGGTGATGTAGCATTTCCGCCCACTTGTGGGCCCCACCAATTCTGATTTTGTTCCCCATGTCTTTGCGGGGATCCCCGAGAATACAGGGGTGATGTAGCATTTCCGCCCACTTGTGGGCCCCACCAATTCTGATTTTGTTCCCCATGTCTTTGGGGATCCCCGAGAATACAGGGGTGATGTAGCATTTCCGCCCACTTGTGGGCCCCACCAAATTGGATTTTGTTCCCCATGTTTTTGGGGACCGCCGAGAATGCAGGGGTGATGTAGCATTTCTGCCCACTTGTGGGCCCCACCAATTCTGATTTTGTTCTCCATGTCTTTGGGGATCCCCGAGAATGCAGGGGTGATGTAGCATTTCCACCCACTTGTGGGCCCCACCAATTCTGATTTTGTTCCCCATGTCTTTGGGGATCCCCGAGAATACAGGGGTGATGTAGCATTTCCGCCCACTTGTGGGCCCCACCAAATTGGATTTTGTTCCCCATGTTTTTGGGGACCGCCGAGAATGCAGGGGTGATGTAGCATTTCTGCCCACTTGTGGGCCCCACCAAATCTGATTTTGTTCTCCATGTTTTTGAGGGGATCCCCGAGATTGCAGGGGTGATGTAGCATTTTCGGGCCCCACCAATTCTGATTTTGTTCCCCATGTTCTTGCGGACCCCCGAGAATGGAGGGGTGATGTAGCATTTCTGCCCACTTGTGGGCCCCACCAAATCTGATTTGGTCCCCCATGTCTTTGGGGATCACCGAGAATGCAGGGGTGATGTAGCATTTCCGCCCACTTGTGGGCCCCACCAAATCTGATTTTGTTCCCCATGTCTTTGAGGAGATCCCCGAGAATACAGGGGTGATGTAGCATTTCCGCCCACTTGTGGGCCCCACCAATTCTGATTTTGTTCCCCATGTTCTTGCGGACCCCCGAGAATGCAAGGGTGATGTAGCATTTCCGCCCACTTGTGGGCCCCACCAAATCTGATTTTTTCCCCCTGTCTTTGAGGAGATCCCCGAGAATACAGGGGTGATGTAGCATTTCCGCCCACTTGTGGGCCCCACCAATTCTGATTTTGTTCCCCATGTCTTTGGGGATCCCCGAGAATGCAGGGGTGATGTAGCATTTTCGCCCACTTGTGGGCGACACCAAATCTGATTTTGTTCCCCATGTCTTTGAGGGGATCCCCGAGAATACAGGGGTGATGTAGCATTTCCGCCCACTTGTGGGCCCCACCAATTCTGATTTTGTTCCCCATGTTCTTGCGCACCCCCGAGAATGGAGGGGTGACGTAGCATTTCTGCCCACTTGTGGGCCCCACCAAATCTGATTTTGTCCCCCATGTTTGTGGGGATCCCCGAGAATGCAGGGGTGATGTAGCATTTCCGCCCACTTGTGGGCCCCACCAAATCTGATTTTGTTCCCCATGTTCTTGCGGACCCCCGAGAATGGAGGGGTGATGTAGCATTTCTGCCCACTTGTGGGCCCCACCAAATCTGATTTTGTTCCCCATGTCTTTGGGGATCCCCTAGAATGCAGGGGTGATGTAGCATTTCTGCCCACTTGTGGGCCCCACCAATTCTGATTTTGTTCCCCATGTCTTCGGGGACCCCCGAGAATGGAGGGGTGACGTAGCATTTCTGCCCACTTGTGGGCCCCACCAAATCTGATTTTGTCCCCCATGTTTGTGGGGATCCCCGAGAATGGAGGGGTGACGTAGCATTTCTGCCCACTTGTGGGCCCCACAAATTCTGATTTTGTTCCCCATGTTCTTGCGGACCCCCGAGAATGGAGGGGTGATGTAGCATTTCTGCCCACTTGTGGGCCCCACCAAATCTGATTTTGTTCCCCATGTCTTTGGGGATCCCCTAGAATGCAGGGGTGATGTAGCATTTCTGCCCACTTGTGGGCCCCACCAATTCTGATTTTGTTCCCCATGTCTTCGGGGACCCCCGAGAAGGCAGGGGTGATGTAGCATTTCTGCCCACTTGTGGGCCCCACCAATTCTGATTTTGTTCCCCATGTTCTTGCGGACCCCCGAGAATGGAGGGGTGATGTAGCATTTCTGCCCACTTGTGGGCCCCACCAAATCTGATTTTGTCCCCCATGTCTTTGGGGATCCCCGAGAATGCAGGGGTGATGTAGCATTTCCGCCCACTTGTGGGCCCCACCAAATCTGATTTTGTTCCCCATGTCTTTGCGGGGATCCCCGAGAATACAGGGGTGATGTAGCATTTCCGCCCACTTGTGGGCCCCACCAATTCTGATTTTGTTCCCCATGTTCTTGCGGACCCCCGAGAATGGGGGTGTGATGTAGCATTTCTGCCCACTTCCGGGCCCCACCAAATCTGATTTTGTCCCCCATGTCTTTGGGGATCCCCGAGAATGCAGGGGTGATGTAGCATTTCCGCCCACTTGTGGGCCCCACCAAATCTGATTTTGTTCCCCATGTCTTTGAGGAGATCCCCAAGAATACAGGGGTGATGTAGCATTTCCGCCCACTTGTGGGCCCCACCAATTCTGATTTTGTTCCCCATGTTCTTGCGGACCCCCGAGAATGGAGGGGTGATGTAGCATTTCTGCCCACTTGTGGGCCCCACCAAATCTGATTTTGTCCCCCATGTCTTTGGGAAACCCGAGAATGGAGGGGTGATGTAGCATTTCCGCCCACTTGTGGGCCCCACCAAATCTGATTTTGTTCCCCGTGTCTTTGAGGGGATCCCCGAGAATGCAGGGGTGATGTAGCATTTCCGCCCACTTGTGGGCCCCACCAATTCTGATTTTGTTCCCCATGTCTTTGCGGGGATCCCCGAGAATACAGGGGTGATGTAGCATTTCCGCCCACTTGTGGGCCCCACCAATTCTGATTTTGTTCCCCATGTTCTTGCGGACCCCCGAGAATGGGGGTGTGATGTAGCATTTCTGCCCACTTCCGGGCCCCACCAAATCTGATTTTGTCCCCCATGTCTTTGGGGATCCCCGAGAATGCAGGGGTGATGTAGCATTTCCGCCCACTTGTGGGCCCCACCAAATCTGATTTTGTTCCCCATGTCTTTGAGGAGATCCCCAAGAATACAGGGGTGATGTAGCATTTCCGCCCACTTGTGGGCCCCACCAATTCTGATTTTGTTCCCCATGTTGTTGCGGACCCCCGAGAATGGAGGGGTGATGTAGCATTTCTGCCCACTTGTGGGCCCCACCAAATCTGATTTTGTCCCCCATGTCTTTGGGAAACCCGAGAATGGAGGGGTGATGTAGCATTTCCGCCCACTTGTGGGCCCCACCAAATCTGATTTTGTTCCCCGTGTCTTTGAGGGGATCCCCGAGAATACAGGGGTGATGTAGCATTTCCGCCCACTTGTGGGCCCCACCAATTCTGATTTTGTTCCCCATGTTCTTGCGGACCCCCGAGAATGGAGGGGTGATGTAGCATTTCCGCCCACTTGTGGGCCCCACCAAATCTGATTTTGTTCCCCATGTTCTTGCGGACCCCCGAGAATGGAGGGGTGATGTAGCATTTCTGCCCACTTGTGGGCCCCACCAAATCTGATTTTGTTCCCCCTGTCTTTGAGGAGATCCCCGAGAATACAGGGGTGATGTAGCATTTCCGCCCACTTGTGGGCCCCACCAATTCTGATTTTGTCCCCCATGTTCTTGCGGACCCCCGAGAATGGAGGGGTGATGTAGCATTTCTTCCCACTTGTGGGCCCCACAAATCTGATTTGGTCCCCCATGTCTTTGGGGATCCCCGAGAATGCAGGGGTGATGTAGCATTTCCGCCCACTTGTGGGCCCCACCAATTCTGATTTTGTTCCCCATGGTCTTGCGGACCCCCGAGAATGGAGGGGTGATGTAGCATTTCTGCCCACTTGTGGGCCCCACCAATTCTGATTTTGTCCCCCATGTCTTTGGGGATCCCCGAGAATGCAGGGGTGATGTAGCATTTCCGCCCACTTGTGGGCCGCACCAATTCTGATTTTGTTCCCCATGTCTTTGGGGACCGCCGAGAATGCACGGGTGATGTTACAATTCTGCCCACTTGTGGGCCCCACCAAATCTGATTTTGTCCCCCATGTCTGTGGGGATCCCCGAGAATGCAGGGGTGATGTAGCATTTCCGCCCACTTGTGGGCCCCACCAATTCTGATTTTGTTCCCCATGTCTTTGGGGACCGCCGAGAACCCACGGGTGATGTCACAATTCTGCCCACTTGTGGGCCCCACCAAATCTGATTTTGTTCCCCATGTCTTTGGGGATCCCCGAGAATACAGGGCTGATGTAGCATTTCCGCTCACTTGTGGGCCCCACCAATTCTGATTTTGTCCCCCATGTCTTTGGGGACCCCCGAGGATGCAGGGGTGATGTAGCATTTCCGCCCACTTGTGGGCCCCACCAAATCTGATTTTGTTCCCCATGTCTTTGAGGGGATCCCCGAGAATACAGGGGTGATGTAGCATTTCCGCCCACTTGTGGGCCCCACCAATTCTGATTTTGTTCCCCATGTTCTTGCGGACCCCCGAGAATGGAGGGGTGATGTAGCATTTCCGCCCACTTGTGGGCCCCGCCAATTCTGATTTTGTCCCCCATGTCTTTGGGGATCCCCGAGAATGCAGGGGTGATGTAGCATTTCCGCCAACTTGTGGGCCCCACCAATTCTGATTTTGTTCCCCATGTCTTTGAGGGGATCCCCGAGAATGCAGGGGTGATGTAGCATTTCCGCCCACTTGTGGGCCCCACCAATTCTGATTTTGTTCCCCATGTTCTTGCGGACCCCCGAGAATGGAGGGGTGATGTAGCATTTCTGCCCACTTGTGGGCCCCACCAAATCTGATTTCGTCCCCCATGTCTTTGGGGATCCCCGAGAATGCAGGGGTGATGTAGCATTTCCGCCCACTTGTGGGCCCCACCAATTCTGATTTTGTCCTCCATGTCTTTCGGGATCCTCGAGAATGCAGGGGTGATGTAGCATTTCCAACCACTTGTGGGCCCCACCAATTCTGATTTTGTTACCCATGTCTTTGGGGATCCCCGAGAATGTAGGGGTGATGTAGCATTTCCGCTCATTTTTGGGCTCAGCAATTCTGATTTTGTTCCCCGTGTCTTTGGGGACTCCCGAGAATGCAGGGGTGATGTAGCATTTCCGCCCACTTGTGGGCCCCACCAATTCTGATTTTGTTCCCCATGTCTTTGGGGATCCCCGAGAATGCAGGGGTGATGTAGCATTTCTGTTCACTTGTAAGCCCCACCAATTCTGATGTTGTCCCCCATGTCTTTGGGGACTCCCGAGAATGCAGGGGTGATGTAGCATTTCCGCCCAATTGTGGGCTTCACCAATTTGGATTTTGTCCCCCATGTCTTTGGGGATCCCCGAGAATGCAGGGGTGATGTAGCATTTCCGCCCACTTGTGGGCCCCACCAATTCTGATTTTGTCCCCCATGTCTTTGGGGATCCCCGAGAATGTAGGGGTGATGTAGCATTTCCGCCCACTTGTGGGCCCCACCAATTCTGATTTTGTCCCCCATGTCTTTGGGGATCCCCGAGAATGCAGGGGTGATGTAGCATTTCCGCCCACTTGTGGGCCCCACCAATTCTGATTTTGTCCCCCATGTCTTTGGGGATCCCCGAGAATGCAGGGGTGATGTAGCATTTCTGCCCACTTGTGGGCCCCACCAATTCTGATTATGTCCCCCATGTCTTTGGGGATCCCCGAGAATACAGGGGTGATGTAGCATTTCCGCCCACTTGTGGGCCCCGCCAATTCTGATTTTGTTCCCCATGTCTTTGGGGACTCCCGAGAATGTAGGGGTGATGTAGCATTTCCGCCCACTTGTGGGCCCCACCAATTCTGATTTTGTTCCCCATGTCTTTGGGGATGCCCGAGAATGCAGAGGTGATGTAGCATTTCCGCCCACTTGTGGGCCCTAGCAATTCTGATTTCGTCCCCCATGTCTTTGGGGATCCCCGAGAATGCAGGGGTGATGTAGCATTTCCGCCCACTTGTGGGCGACACCAAATCTGATTATGTCCCCCATGTCTTTGGGGATGCCCGAGAATGCAGGGGTGATGTAGCATTTCCGCCCACTTGTGGGCCCTAGCAATTCTGATTTTGTCCCCCATGTCTTTGGGGATCCCCGAGAATGCAGGGGTGATGCAGCATTTCCGCCCACTTGTGGGCCCCACCAATTCTGTTTTTGCTCCCCATTTCTTTGGGGATCCCCGAGAATGCAGGGGTGATGTAGCATTTCCGCCCACTTGTGGGCCCCACCAATTCTGAATTTGTCCCCCATGTCTCTTGGGGATCCCCGATAATGCACGGGTGGTGGAGCATTTCTGCCCACTTGTGGGCCCCAGCAATTCTCATTTTGTCCCCCATGTTCATGGGGATCCCCGAGAATGCAGGGGTGATGTAGCATTTCCACCCACTTGTGGGCCCCACCAATTCTGATTTTGTTCCCCATGTCTTTGGGGATGCCCGAGAATGCAGGGGTGATGTAGCATTTCCGCCCACTTGTGGGCCCCACCAATTCTGATTTGATTCCCCATCTCTTTGGCGACCCCCGAGAATGCAGGGGTGTTGTAGCCCTTCCGCCTAATTGTGGGCCCCACCAAATCAGATTTTGTCCCCCATGTCTTTGGGGATCCCCGAGAATGCAGGGGTGATGTAGCACTTCCGCCCACTTGTGGGCCCCACCAATTCTGAATTTGTCCCCCATGTCTTCGGGGATCCCCGAGAATGCAAGGGTGATGTAGCATTTCCGCCCAATCGTGGGCGACACCAAATCTGATTTTGTCCCCCATGTTTTTGGGGAGCCCCGAGAATGCAGGGGTGATGTAGCATTTCCGACCACTTGTGGGCCCCGCCAATTCTGATTTTGTTCCCCACGTTTTTGGGGATGCCCGAGAATGCAGGGGTGATGTAGCATTTCCGCCCACTTGTGGGCCCTAGCAATTCTGATTTTGTCCCCCGTGTCTTTGGGGATCCCCGAGAATGCAGGGGTGATGTAGCGTTTCCGCCCACTTGTGGGCCCCACCAATTCTGATTTTGCTCCCCATTTCTTTGGGGATCCCCGAGAATGCAGGGGTGATGTAGCATTTCCGCCCACTTGTGGGCCCCACCAGATCTGATTTTGTTCCCCACGTCTTTGGGGATCCCGGAGAATGCAGGGGTGATGTAGCATTTCCGCCCACTTGTGGGCCCCACCAATTCTGAATTTGTCCCCCATGTCTCTTGGGGATCCCCGATAATGCACGGGTGGTGGAGCATTTCTGCCCACTTGTGGGCCCCAGCAATTCTCTTTTTGTCCCCCATGTCTTTGGGGATCCCCGAGAATGCAGGGGTGATGTAGCATTTCCACCCACTTGTGGGCCCCACCAATTCTGATTTTGTTCCCCATGTCTTTGGGGATGCCCGAGAATGCAGGGGTGATGTAGCATTTCCACCCAATTGTGGGCCCCACCAATTTCTGATTTTGTTCCCCATGTCTTTGGGCATGCCCGAGAATGCAGGGGTGGTGTAGCATTTCCGCCAACTTGTGGGCCCCACCAATTCTGAATTTGCCCCCCATGTCTCTTGGGGATCCCCGATAATGCACGGGTGGTGGAGCATTTCTGCCCACTTGTGGGCCCCACCAATTCTGAATTTGTCCCCCATGTCTCTTGGGGATCCCCGATAATGCACGGGTGGTGGAGCATTTCTGCCCACTTGTGGGCCCCACCAATTTTGATTTTGTCCCCCATGTCTTTGGGGATCCCCGAGAATGCAGGGGTGATGTAGCATTTCCACCCACTTGTGGGCCCCACCAATTCTGATTTTGTTCCCCATGTCTTTGCAGATGCTTGAGAATGCAGGGGTGATGTAGCATTTCCACCGAATTGGGGGCCCCACCAATTCTGATTTTGTTCCCCATGTCTTTGGGGATGCCCGAGAATGCAGGGGTGATGTAGCATTTTCTGCCCACTTGTCGGCCCCACCAATTCTGATTTGATTCCCCATCTCTTTGGGGACCCCCGAGAATGCAGGGGTGATGTAGCACTTCCGCCCACTTGTGGGCCCCACCAATTCTGATTTTGTCCCCCATGTCTCTGGGGACCCCCGAGAATGCAAGGGTGATGTAGCACTTCCGCCCAATCGTGGGCGACACCAAATCTGATTTTGTCCCCCATTTTTTTGGGGACCCCCGAGAATGCAGGGGTGATGTAGCATTTCCACTCACTTGTGGGCCCCACCAATTCTGATTTTGTCCCCCATGTCTTTGGGGACCCCCGAGAATGCAGGGGTGATGTAGCATTTCCGCCCACTTGTGGGCCCCAGCAATTCTGATTTTGTCCCCCATGTCTTTAGGGATCCCTGAGAATTCAGGGGTGATGTAGCATTTCCGCCCACTTGTGGGCCCGACCAAATCTGATTTTGTCCCCCATGTCTTTGGGGATCCCCGAGAATGCAGGGGTGATGTAGCATTTCCGCCCACTTGTGGGCCCCACCAATTCTGACTTCGTCCCCCATGTCTTTGGGGATCCCCGAGAATGCAGGGGTGATGTAGCACTTCCGCCCACTTGTGGGCGACATCAAATCTGACTTTGTCCCCCATGTCTTTGGGGATCCCCGAGAATGCAGGGGTGGTGTAGCATTTCCGCCCACTTGTGGGCCCCACCAATTCTGATTTTGTCCCCGATGTCTTTGGGGATCTCCAAGAATGCAAGGGTGATGTAGCATTTCCGCCCAATTGTGGGCGACACCAATTCTGATTTTGTCCCCCATGTCGTTGGGGACCCCCTAGAATGCAGGGGTGATGTAGCATTTCCGCCCACTTGTGGGCCCCACCAATTCTGATTTTGTCCCCCATGTCTTTGGGGATCTCCAAGAATGCAAGGGTGATGTAGCATTTCCGCCCAATTGTGGGCGACACCAATTCTGATTTTGTCCCCCATGTCTTCGGGGACCCCCGAGAATGCAGGGGTGATGTAGCATTTCCGCCCAATTGTGGGCCCCACCAATTCTAATTTTGTTCCCCATGTCTTTGGGGATCCCGGAGAATGCAGGGGTGGTGTAGCATTTCCGCCCACTTGTGGGCCCCACCAATTCCGAATTTGTCCCCCATGTCTTTTGGGGATCCCCGATAATGCAAGGGTGGTGTAGCATTTCCGCCCACTTGTGGGCCCCACCAATTCTGACTTCGTCCCCCATGTCTTTGGGGATCCCCGACCATGCAGGGCTAATGTAGCACTTCCGCCCCATTGCGGGCGACACCAAATCTGATTTTGTCCCCCATGTCTTTCGGGACCCCCGAGAATGTAGGGGTGATGTGGCATTTCCGCCCACTTGTGGGCCCCACCAATTCTGATTTTGTCCCCCATGTCTTTGGGGATCTCCGAGAATGCAAGGGTGATGTAGCATTTCCGCCCAATGGTGGGCGACACCAAATCTGATTTTGTCCCCCATGTCGTTGGGGACCCCCTAGAATGCAGAGGTGATGTAGCATTTCCGCCCACTTGTGGGCCCCCCCACTTCTGATTTTGTCCCCCATGTCTTTGGGGATCTCCAAGAATGCAAGGGCGATGTAGCATTTCCGCCCAATTGTGGGCCCCACCAATTCTGATTTTGTTCCCCATGTCTTTGGGGACCCCCGAGAATGCAGGGGTGATGTAGCATTTCCGCCCACTTGTGGGCCCCACCAATTCGGATTTTGTCCCCCATG
Organism: Eutreptiella sp. 'Long Island Sound 2002'; assembly: GCA_964036045.1. NCBI lineage: Eukaryota > Euglenozoa > Euglenophyceae > Eutreptiales > Eutreptiaceae > Eutreptiella > Eutreptiella sp. 'Long Island Sound 2002'. The sequence goes on along the minus strand of OZ038396.1, from coordinate 7,913,503 downwards.
TCTTTGGGCATCTCCAAGAATGCAAGGGTGATGTCGCATTTCCGCCCAATTGTGGGCGACACCAAATCTGATTTTGTCCCCCATGTCTTTGGGGACCCCAGAGAGTGCAGGGGTGATGTAGCATTTCCGCCCAATTTTGGGCGACACCAATTCTGATTTTGTCCCCCATGTCTTTGGGGATCCCCAAGAATGCAGGGGTGATGTAGCATTTCTGCCCACTTGTGGGCCCCACCAATTCTGATTTTGTCCCCCATGTCTTTCGGGATCCCGGAGAATGCAGGGGTGATGTAGCATTTCTGCCCACTTGTGGGCCCCACCAATTCTAATTTTGTCCCCCATGTCTTTGGGGATCCCCGAGAATGCAGGGGTGATGTCGCATTTCCGCCCACTTGTGGGCCCCACCAATTCTGATTTTGTCCCCCATGTCTTTGGGGACCCCCGCGAATGCAGGGGTGATGTAGCATTTCCGCCCACTTGTGGGCCCCACCAATTCTGATTTTGTTCTTCATGTGTTTGGTGACCCCCGAGAATGCGGGGGTGATGTAGCATTTCCGCCCACTTGTAAGCCCCACCAATTCTGATTTTGTTCCCCATGTTTTTGGGAACCCCCGAGAATGCGGGGGTGATGTAGCATTTCCGCCCACTTGTGGGCCCCACCAATTCTGATTTTGTCCCCCATGTCTTTGGGGGATCCTCGAGAATGCAGGGGTGATGTAGCATTTTTGCCCACTTGTGGGCCCCACCAATTCTGATTTTGTCCCCCATGTCTTTGGGGATCCCCGAGAATGCAGGGGTGATGTAGCATATCCGCCCACTTGTGGGCCCCACCAGATCTGATTTTGTTCCCCACGTCTCTGGGGGATCCTCGAGAATGCAGGGGTGATGTAGCATTTCCGCCCACTTGTGGGCCCCACCAATTCTGATTTTGTCCCCCATGTCTTTGGGGACCCCCGCGAATGCAGGGGTGATGTAGCATTTCCGCCCACTTGTGGGCCCCACCAATTCTGATTTTGTTCCCCATGTCTTTGGTGACCCCCGAGAATGCGGGGGTGATGTAGCATTTCCGCCCACTTGTAAGCCCCACCAATTCTGATTTTGTCCCCCATGTTTTTGGGAACCCCCGAGAATGTGGGGGTGATGTAGCATTTCCAACCACTTGTGGGCCCCACCAATTCTGATTTTGTCCACCATGTCTTTGGGGATCCCCGAGAATGCAGGGGTGATGTAGCATTTCCAACCACTTGTGGGCCCCACCAATTCTGATTTTGTTCCCCATGTCTTTGGGGGATCCCCGAGAATGCAGGGGTGATCTATCATTTCCGCCCACTTGTGGGCCCCACCAATTCTCATTTTGTTCCCCATGTCTTTGGGGGATCCCCGAGAATGCAGGGGTGATGTAGCATTTCCGCCCACTTGTGGGCCCCACCAATTCTGATTTTGTCCCCCATGTCTTTGGGGATCTCCGAGAATGCGGGGGTGATGTAGCATTTCCGCCCAATTGTGGGCGACACCAAATCTGATTTTGTCCCCCATGTCTTTGGGGACCCCCGAGAATGCAGGGGTGATGTGGCATTTCCGCCCACTTGGGGGCCCCATCAATTCTGATTTTGTCCCCCATGTTCTTGGGGATCTCCGAGAATGCGGGGGTGATGTAGCATTTCCGCCCAATTGTGGGCGACACCAAATCTGATTTTGTACCCCATGTCGTTGGGGACCCCCTAGAATGCAGGGGTGATGTAGCATTTCCGCCCACTTGTGGGCCCAACCAATTCTGATTATGTCCCCCATGTCTTTGGGGATCTCCAAGAATGCAAGGGTGATGTAGCATTTCCGCCCACTTGTGGGCCCCACCAATTCTGATTTTGTTCCCCATGTCTTTGATGACCCCCGAGAATGCGGGGGTGATGTAGCATTTCCGCCCACTTGTAAGCTCCACCAATTCTGATTTTGTCCCCCATGTTTTTGGGAACCCCAGAGAATGCGGGGGTGATGTAGCATTTCCAACCACTTGTGGGCCCCACCAATTCTGATTTTGTCCACCATGTCTTTGGGGATCCCCGAGAATGCAGGGGTGATGTAGCATTTCCAACCACTTGTGGGCCCCACCAAATCTGATTTTGTTCCCCATGTCTTTGGGGGATCCTCGAGAATGCAGGGGTGATGTAGCATTTCCGCCCACTTGTGGGCCCCACCAATTCTGATTTTGTCCCCCATGTCTTTGGGGATCCCCGAGAATGCAGGGGTGATGTAGCATTTCCGCCCAATTGTGGGCCCCACCAATTCTGATTTTGTCCCCCATGTCTTTGGGGATCCCCGAGAATGCAGGGGTGATGTAGCATTTCCAACCACTTGTGGGCCCCATCAATTCTAACTTTTGTTACCCATGTTTTTGGGGATCCCCGAGAATGCAGGGGTGATGTAGCATTTCCAACCACTTGTGGGCCCCACCAATTCTGATTTTGTTCCCCATGTCTTTGGGGGATCCTCGAGAATGCAAGGGTGATGTAGCATTTCCGCCCACTTGTGGGCCCCACCAATTCTGATTTTCTCCCCCGTGGCTTTGGGGATCGCCGAGAATGCAGGGGTGATGTAGAATTTCCGCCCACTTGTGGGCCCAACCAATTCTGATTATGTCCCCCATGTCTTTGGGGATCTCCAAGAATGCAAGGGTGATGTAGCATTTCCGCCCACTTGTGGGCCCCACCAATTCTGATTTTGTTCCCCATGTCTTTGATGACCCCCGAGAATGCGGGGGTGATGTAGCATTTCCGCCCACTTGTAAGCTCCACCAATTCTGATTTTGTCCCCCATGTTTTTGGGAACCCCAGAGAATGCGGGGGTGATGTAGCATTTCCAACCACTTGTGGGCCCCACCAATTCTGATTTTGTCCACCATGTCTTTGGGGATCCCCGAGAATGCAGGGGTGATGTAGCATTTCCAACCACTTGTGGGCCCCACCAAATCTGATTTTGTTCCCCATGTCTTTGGGGGATCCTCGAGAATGCAGGGGTGATGTAGCATTTCCGCCCACTTGTGGGCCCCACCAATTCTGATTTTGTCCCCCATGTCTTTGGGGATCCCCGAGAATGCAGGGGTGATGTAGCATTTCCGCCCAATTGTGGGCCCCACCAATTCTGATTTTGTCCCCCATGTCTTTGGGGATCCCCGAGAATGCAGGGGTGATGTAGCATTTCCAACCACTTGTGGGCCCCATCAATTCTAACTTTTGTTACCCATGTTTTTGGGGATCCCCGAGAATGCAGGGGTGATGTAGCATTTCCAACCACTTGTGGGCCCCACCAATTCTGATTTTGTTCCCCATGTCTTTGGGGGATCCTCGAGAATGCAAGGGTGATGTAGCATTTCCGCCCACTTGTGGGCCCCACCAATTCTGATTTTCTCCCCCGTGGCTTTGGGGATCGCCGAGAATGCAGGGGTGATGTAGAATTTCCGCCCACTTGTGGGCCCCACCAATTCTGATTTTGTCCCCCATATCTTTGGGGACCCCGAGAATGCAAGGGTGATGTAGCATTTCCAACCACCTGTGGGCCCCACCAATTCTCATTTTGTCCCCCATGTCTTTGGGGACCCCCGAGAATGCAGGGGTGATGTAGCATTTCCGCCCACTTGTGGGCCCCACCAATTCTGATTTTGTCCTCCATGTCTTTGGGGATCCCCGAGAATGCAAGGGTGATGTAGCATTTCCGCCCACTTGTGGGCGACACCAATTCTGATTTTGTCACCCATGTCTTTGGGGACCCCCGAGAATGCAGAGGTGATGTGGCATTTCCGCCCACTTGTGGGCCCCACCAATTTTGATTTTGTCCCCCATGTCTTTGGAGATCCCCGAGAATGCAAGGCTGATGTAGCATTTCCGCCCAATTGTGGGCGACACGAAATCTGATTTTGTCCCCCATGTCGTTGGGGACCCACTAGAATGCAGGGGTGATGTAGCATTTCCGCCCACTTGTGGGCCCCACCAATTCTGATTTTGTCCCCCATGTCTTTGGGGATCCCTGAGAATGCAAGGGTGATGTAGCATTTCCGCCCAATTGTGGGCGACCCCAAATCTGATTTTGTACCCCATGTTGTTGGGGACCCCCTAGAATGCAGGGGTGATGTAGCATTTCCGCCCACTTGTGGGCCCCACCAATTCTGATTTTGTCCCTCATGTCTTTGGGGATCTCCAAGAATGCAAGGGTGATGTAGCATTTCCGCCCAATTGTGGGCGACCCCAAATCTGATTTTGTCCCCCATGTTCTTGGGGACCCCGAGAATGCAGGGGTGATGTAGCATTTCCGCCCACTTGTGGGCCCGACCAATTCTGATTTTGTCCCCCATGTCTTTGGGGATCCCCGAGAATGCAGGGGTGATGTAGCATTTCCGCCCACTTGTGGGCCCCACCAATTCTGATTTTGTCCCCCATGTCTTTTGGAGATCCCCGAGAATGCAGGGGTGATGTAGCATTTCCGCCCACTTGTGGGCACAACGAATTCCGATTTTGTCCCCCATGTTTTTTGGAGATCCCCGAGAATGCAGGGGTGATGTAGCATTTCCGCCCAATTGTGGGCGACACCAATTCTGATTTTGTTCCCCATGTCTTTGGGGATCCCCGAGAATGCAGGGGTGATGTAGCATTTCCGCTCACTTGTGGGCGACACCAATTCTGATTTTGTTCCCCATGTCTTTGGGGATCCCCGAGAATGCAGGGGTGATGTAGCATTTCCGCTCACTTGTGGGCCCCACCAATTTTGATTTTGTCCCCCATGTCTTTGGGGATTCCCGAGAATGCAGGGGTGATGTAGCATTTCCGCCCACTTGTGGGCCCCACCAATTCTGATTTTGTTCCCCATGTCTTTGGGGATCCCCGAGAATGCAGGGGTGATGTAGCATTTCCGCCCACTTGTGGGCCCCACCAATTCTGATTTTGTCCCCCATGTCTTTGGGGGCTCCCCGAGAATGCAGGGGTGATGTAGCATTTCCAACCACTTGTGGGCCCCACCAATTCTGATTTTGTTCCCCATGTCTTTGGGGACCGCCGAGAATGCAGGGGTAATTTAGCATTTCCGCCCACTTGTGGGCACAACCAATTCTTATTTTGTCCCCCATGTTTTTGGGGATCCCTGAGAATGCAGGGGTGATGTAGCATTTCCGCCCACTTGTGGGCCCCACCAATTCTGATTTTGCCCCCCATGGTCCTGGGGACCCCCGAGAATGCAGGGGTGATGTAGCATTTCTGCCCACTTGTGGGCCCCACCAATTCTGATTTTGTTCCCCATGTCTTTGGTGACCCCCGAGAATGCGGGGGTGATGTAGCATTTCCAACCACTTGTGGGCCCCACCAATTCTGATTTTGTTCCCCATGCCTTTGGGGACCCCCGCGAATGCAGGGGTGATGTAGCATTTCTGCCCACTTGTGGGCCCCACCAATTCTGATTTTGTCCACCATGTCTTTGGGGATCCCCGAGAATGCAGGGGTGATGTAGCATTTCCAACCACTTGTGGGCCCCACCAAATCTGATTTTGTTCCCCACGTCTTTGGGGGATCCTCGAGAATGCAGGGGTGATGTAGCGTTTCCGCCCACTTGTGGGCCCCACCAATTCTGATTTTGTCCTCCATGTCTTTGGGGATCCCGGAGAATGCAAGGGTGATGTAGCATTTCCGCCCACTTGTGGGCCCCACCAAGTCTCATTTTGTCCCACATGTCTTTGGTGACCCCCGAGAATGCAGGGGTGATGTAGCATTTCTGCCCACTTGTGGGCCCCACCAATTCTGATTTTGTCCCCCATGTCTTTGGTGACCCCCGAGAATGCGGGGGTGATGTAGCATTTCCAACCACTTGTGGGCCCCACCAATTCTGATTTTGTTCCCCATGCCTTTGGGGACCCCCGCGAATGCAGGGGTGATGTAGCATTTCTGCCCACTTGTGGGCCCCACCAATTCTGATTTTGTCCACCATGTCTTTGGGGATCCCCGAGAATGCAGGGGTGATGTAGCATTTCCAACCACTTGTGGGCCCCACCAAATCTGATTTTGTTCCCCACGTCTTTGGGGGATCCTCGAGAATGCAGGGGTGATGTAGCGTTTCCGCCCACTTGTGGGCCCCACCAATTCTGATTTTGTCCTCCATGTCTTTGGGGATCCCCGAGAATGCAAGGGTGATGTAGCATTTCCGCCCACTTGTGGGCCCCACCAAGTCTCATTTTGTCCCACATGTCTTTGGGGATCCCCGAGAATGCAGGGGTGATGTAGCATTTCTGCCCACTTGTGGGCCCCACCAATTCTGATTTTGTCCACCATGTCTTTGGGGATCCCCGAAAATGCAGGGGTGATGTAGCATTTCCAACCACTTGTGGGCCCCACCAATTCTGATTTTGTTCCCCACGTCTTTGGGGGATCCTCGAGAATGCAGGGGTGATGTAGCATTTCCGCCCACTTGTGGGCCCCACCAATTCTGATTTTGTCCTCCATGTCTTTGGGGATCCCCGAGAATGCAGGGGTGATGTAGCATTTCCGCTCACTTGTGGGCCCCACCAAGTCTCATTTTGTCCCCCATGTCTTTGGTGACCCCCGAGAATGCAGGGGTGATGTAGCATTTCCGCCCAATTGTGGGCCCCACCAATTCTGATTTTGTTCCCCATGTCTTTGGGGATCGCCGAGAATGCGGGGGTGATGTAGCATTTCCGCCCACTTGTGGGCCCCACCAAGTCTCATTTTGTCCCCCATGTCTTTGGGGACCCCTGCGAATGCAGGGGTGATGTAGCATTTCTGCCAACTTGTGGGCCCCACCAATTCTGGTTTTCTTCCCCATGTCTTTGGTGACCCCCGAGAATGCAGGGGTGATGTAGCATTTCCGCTTACTTGTGGGCCCCACCATTTCTGATTTTGTCCCCCATGTCTTTGGGGATCGCCGAGAATGCAGGGGTGATGTAGCATTTCCGCCCAATTGTGGGCCCCATCAATTCTTATTTTGTCCCCCATGTCTTTGGGGATCGCCGAGAATGCAGCGGTGATGTAGCATTTCCGCCCACTTGTGGGCCCCACCAATTCTGATTGTGTCCCCCATGTCTTTCGGGATCGCCGAGAATGCGGGGCTGATGTAGCATTTCCGCCCAATTGTGGGCCCCACCATTTCTGATTTTGTCCCCCATGTCTTTGGGGATCGCCGAGAATGCAGCGGTGATGTAGCATTTCCGCCCACTTGTGGGCACCACCAATTCTGATTTTGTCCACCATCTCTTTGGGGATCCCCGAGAATGCAGGGGTGATGTAGCATTTCCAACCACTTGTGGGCCCCACCAATTCTGATTTTGTCCCCCATGTCTTTGGGGATCCCCGAGAATGCAGCGGTGATGTAGCATTTCCGCCCAATTGTGGGCCCCACCAATTCTGATTTTGTCCCCCATGTCTTTTGGGATCGCCGAGAATGCGGGGGTGATGTAGCATTTCCGCCCAATTGTGGGCCCCACCATTTCTGATTTTGTCCCCCATGTCTTTGGGGATCGCCGAGAATGCAGCGGTGATGTAGCATTTCCGCCCACTTGTGGGCACCACCAATTCTGAATTTGTCCACCATGTCTTTGGGGATCTCCGAGAATGCAGGGGTGATGTAGCATTTCCAACCACTTGTGGGCCCCACCAATTCTGATTTTGTCCCCCATGTCTTTGGGGATCCCCGAGAATGCAGGGGTGATGTAGCATTCCCGCCCAATTGTGGGCCCCACCAATTCTGATTTTGTCCCCCATGTCTTTGGGGGTCCCCGAGAATGCAGGGGTGATGTAGCATTTCCAACCACTTGTGGGCCCCATCAATTCTAACTTTGTTACCCATGTTTTTGGGGATCCCCGAGAATGCAGGGGTGATGTAGCATTTCCGCCCACTTTTGGGCCCCACCAATTCTGATTTTGTCCCCCATGTCTTTGGGGACCCCCGAGAATGCAGGGGTGATGTAGCATTTCCGCCCACTTGTGGGCCCCACCAAATCTGATTTTGTTCCCCACGTCTTTGGGGGATCCTCGAGAATGCAGGGGTGATGTAGCGTTTCCGCCCACTTGTGGGCCCCACCAATTCATTTTTTGTCCTCCATGTCTTTGGGGATCCCCGAGAATGCAAGGGTGATGTAGCATTTCCGCCCACTTGTGGGCCCCACCAAGTCTCATTTTGTCCCACATGTCTTTGGGGATCCCCGAGAATGCAGGGGTGATGTAGCATTTCTGCCCACTTGTGGGCCCCACCAATTCTGATTTTGTCCACCATGTCTTTGGGGATCCCCGAAAATGCAGGGGTGATGTAGCATTTCCAACCACTTGTGGGCCCCACCAATTCTGATTTTGTTCCCCACGTCTTTGGGGGATCCTCGAGAATGCAGGGGTGATGTAGCATTTCCGCCCACTTGTGGGCCCCACCAATTCTGATTTTGTCCTCCATGTCTTTGGGGATCCCCGAGAATGCAGGGGTGATGTAGCATTTCCGCTCACTTGTGGGCCCCACCAAGTCTCATTTTGTCCCCCATGTCTTTGGTGACCCCCGAGAATGCAGGGGTGATGTAGCATTTCCGCCCAATTGTGGGCCCCACCAATTCTGATTTTGTTCCCCATGTCTTTGGGGATCGCCGAGAATGCGGGGGTGATGTAGCATTTCCGCCCACTTGTGGGCCCCACCAAGTCTCATTTTGTCCCCCATGTCTTTGGGGACCCCTGCGAATGCAGGGGTGATGTAGCATTTCTGCCAACTTGTGGGCCCCACCAATTCTGGTTTTCTTCCCCATGTCTTTGGTGACCCCCGAGAATGCAGGGGTGATGTAGCATTTCCGCTTACTTGTGGGCCCCACCATTTCTGATTTTGTCCCCCATGTCTTTGGGGATCGCCGAGAATGCAGGGGTGATGTAGCATTTCCGCCCAATTGTGGGCCCCATCAATTCTTATTTTGTCCCCCATGTCTTTGGGGATCGCCGAGAATGCAGCGGTGATGTAGCATTTCCGCCCACTTGTGGGCCCCACCAATTCTGATTGTGTCCCCCATGTCTTTCGGGATCGCCGAGAATGCGGGGCTGATGTAGCATTTCCGCCCAATTGTGGGCCCCACCATTTCTGATTTTGTCCCCCATGTCTTTGGGGATCGCCGAGAATGCAGCGGTGATGTAGCATTTCCGCCCACTTCTGGGCACCACCAATTCTGATTTTGTCCACCATGTCTTTGGGGATCTCCGAGAATGCAGGGGTGATGTAGCATTTCCAACCACTTGTGGGCCCCACCAATTCTGATTTTGTCCCCCATGTCTTTGGGGATCCCCGAGAATGCAGGGGTGATGTAGCATTCCCGCCCAATTGTGGGCCCCACCAATTCTGATTTTGTCCCCCATGTCTTTGGGGGTCCCCGAGAATGCAGGGGTGATGTAGCATTTCCAACCACTTGTGGGCCCCATCAATTCTAACTTTGTTACCCATGTTTTTGGGGATCCCCGAGAATGCAGGGGTGATGTAGCATTTCCGCCCACTTTTGGGCCCCACCAATTCTGATTTTGTCCCCCATGTCTTTGGGGACCCCCGAGAATGCAGGGGTGATGTAGCATTTCCGCCCACTTGTGGGCCCCACCAATTCTGATTTTGTCCCCCATGTCTTTGGGGAGCCCCGAGAATGCAAGGGTGATGTATCATTTCCGCCCAATTGTGGGCACCGCCAGTTCTGATTTTGTTCCCCATGTCTTTGGGGATCCCCGAGAATGCACGGGTGATGTAGCATTTCCGCCCACTTGTGGGCCCCACCAATTCTGATTTTGTCCCCCATGTCTTTTGGGGATCCCCGAGAATGCAGGGGCGATGGGGCACTTCCGCCAAATTGTGGGCGACACCAAATCTGATTATGTCCCCCATGTCTTTGGGTCCCCCGAGAATGCAGGGGTGATGTAGCATTTCCGCCCACTTGTGGGCCCCACCAATTCTGATTTTGTCCCCCATGTCTTTAGGCACCCCCGAGAATGCAGGGGTGATGTAGCATTTCCGCCCACTTGTGGGCCCCACCAATTCTGATTTTGTCCCCAATGTCTTTGGGGATCCCCGAGAGAGCAAGGGTGATGTATCATTTCCGCCCAATTGTGGGCACCACCAATTCTGATTTGGTTCCCCATGTCTTTGGGGATCCCCGAGAATGCACGGGTGATGTAGCATTTCCTCCCACTTGTGGGCCCCACCAATTCTTAATTTGTCCCCCATGTCTTTTGGGGCCCCCCGAGAATGCAGGGGTGATGTAGCACTCCCGTCAAATTGTGGGCGACACCAAATCTGATTTTGTCCCCCATGTCTTTGGGGACCCCCGAGAATGCAGGGGTGATGTAGCATTTCCGCCCACTTGTGGGCCCCACCAATTCTCATTTTGTCCCCCATGTCTTTGGGGACCCCCGACAACGCAGGGGTGATGTAACATTTCCGCCCACTTGTGGGCCCCACCAATTCTGATTTTGTTCCCCATGTCTTTGGGGATTCCCGAGAATGCAGGGGTGATGTAGCATTTCCGCCCACTTGTGGGCCCCACCAAGTCTCATTTTGTTCCCCATGTCTTGGGGGATCCCCGAGAATGCGGGGGTGATGTAGCATTTCCACCCACTTGTGGGCCCCACCAATGATGATTTTGTTCCCCATGTCTTTGGGGATCCCCGAGAATGCAGGGGTGATGTAACATTTCCGCCCACTTGTGGGCCCCACCAATTCTGATTTTGTCCCCCATGTCTTTGGGGATCCCCGATCATGAAGGGGTGATGTAGCATTTCCGCCCACTTGTGGGCCCCACCAATTTTGATTTTGTTCCCCATGTCTTTGGGGATCCCCGAGAATGTAGGGGTGATGTAGCATTTCCGCCCACTTGTGGGCCCCACCAATTCTGATTTTGTCCCCCATGTCTTTGGGGACCCCCGAGAGTGCACGGGTGATGTAGCATTTCCGCCCACTTGTGGGCCCCACCAATTCTGATTTTGTTCCCCATGTTTTTGGGGATCCCCGAGAATGCAGGGGTGATGTAGCATTTCCGCCCACTTGTGGGCCCCACCAATTCTAATTTTGTCCCCCATGTCTTTGGGGATCCCCGAGAATGCAGGGGTGATGTAGCATTTCCGCCCACTTGTGGGCCCCACCATTTCTGATTTTGTTCCCCATGTCTTTGGGGACCCCCGAGAATGCGGGGGTGATGTAGCATTTCCGCCCACTTGTGGGCCCCACCAATTCTGATTTTGTCCCCCATGTCTTTGGGGACCCCCAAGAATGCGGGGGTGATGTAGCATTTCCGCCCACTTGTGGGCCCCACCAATTCTAATTTTGTCCCCCATGTCTTTGGGGATCCCCGAGAATGCAGGGGTGATGTAGCATTTCCGCCCACTTGTGGGCCCCACCAAGTCTCATTTTGTTCCCCATGTCTTGGGGGATCCCCGAGAATGCGGGGGTGATGTAGCATTTCCACCCACTTGTGGGCCCCACCAATGATGATTTTGTTCCCCATGTCTTTGGGGATCCCTGAGAATGCAGGGGTGATGTAACATTTCCGCCCACTTGTGGGCCCCACCAATTCTGATTTTGTCCCCCATGTCTTTGGGGATCCCCGATCATGCATGGGTGATGTAGCATTTCCGCCCACTTGTGGGTCCCACCAATTTTGATTTTGTTCCCCATGTCTTTGGGGATCCCCGAGAATGCAGGGGTGATGTAGCATTTCCGCCCACTTGTGGGCCCCACCAATTCTGATTTTGTCCCCCATGTCTTTGGGGACCCCCGAGAGTGCACGGGTGATGTAGCATTTCTGCCCACTTGTGGGCCCCACCAATTCTAATTTTGTCCCCCATGTCTTTGGGGATCCCCGATCATGCAGGGGTGATGTAGCATTTCCGCCCACTTGTGGGCCCCACCAATTCTGATTTTGTTCCCCATTTCTTTGGGGACCCCCGGGAATGCATGGGTGATGTAGCATTTCTGCCCACTTGTGGGCCCCACCAATTCTGATTTTGTCCCCCATGTCTTTGGGGATTCCCGAGAATGCAGGGGTGATGTAGCATTTCCGCCCACTTGTGGGTCCCACCAATTTTGATTTTGTTCCCCATGTCTTTGGGGATCCCCGAGAATGCAGGGGTGATGTAGCATTTCCGCCCACTTGTGGGCCCCACCAATTCTGATTTTGTCCCCCATGTCTTTGGGGATTCCCGAGAATGCAGGGGTGATGTAGCATTTCCGCCCACTTGTGGGCCCCACCAATTCTAATTTTGTCCCCCATGTCTTTGCGGGGATCCCCGAGAATGCATGGGTGATGTAGCATTTCCACCCACTTGTGGGCCGCACCAATTCTGATTTTGTTCCCCATGTCTTTGGGGATCCCCGAGAATGCAGGGGTGATGTAGCATTTCCGCCCACTTGTGGGCCCCACCAATTCTGATTTTGTCCCCCATGTCTTTGGGGATTCCCGAGAATGCAGGGGTGATGTAGCATTTCCGCCCAATTGTGGGCCCCACCAATTCTAATTTTGTCCCCCATGTCTTTGCGGGGATCCCCGAGAATGCGGGGGTGATGTAGCATTTCCGCCCACTTGTGGGCCCCACCAATTCTGATTTTGTTCCCCATGTCTTTGGGGACCCCCCAGAATGCATGGGTGATGTAGCATTTCCACCCACTTGCGGGCCGCACCAATTCTGATTTTGTTCCCCATGTCTTTGGGGATCCCCGAGAATGCAAGGGTGATGTAGCATTTCCGCCCACTTGTGGGCCCCACCAATTCTGATTTTGTTCCCCATGTTTTTGGGGATCCCCGATCATGCAGGGGTGATGTAGCATTTCCGCCCACTTGTGGGCCCCAACAATTTTGATTTTGTTCCCCATGTTTTTGGGGATCCCCGAGAATGCAGGGGTGATGTAGCATTTCCGCCCGGTTGTGGGCCCCACCAATTCTGATTTTGTCCCCCATGTCTTTGGGGATTCCCGAGAATGCAGCGGTGATGTAGCATTTCCGTCCACTTGTGGGCCCCACCAATTCTGATTTTGTCCCCCATGTCTTTCGGGATCCCGGAGAATGCAGGGGTGATGTAACATTTCCGCCTACTTGTGGGCCCCGCCAATTCTGATTTTGTTCCCCATCTTTTCGGGGATCCCCCAGAATGCAGCGGTGATGTAGCATTCCCGCCCACTTGTGGGCCGCAGCAATTCTGATTTTGTTCCCCATGTCTTTGGGGATCGCCGAGAATGCAGGGGTGATGTAGCATTTCCGCCCACTTGTGGGCCCCACCAATTCTGATTTTGTCCCCCATGTCTTTGGGGACCCCCGAGAGTGCAGGGGTAATGTAGCATTTCCGCCCACTTGTGGGCCCCAACAATTTTGATTTTGTTCCCCATGTCTTTGGGGACCCCCGAGAATGCGGGGGTGATGTAGCATTTCCGCCCACTTGTGGACCCCACCAATTCTGATTTTTTTCCCAATGTCTTTGGGGATCCCCGAGAATGCATGGGTGATGTAGCATTTCCGCCCACTTGTGGGCCCCACCAATTCTGATTTTGTCCCCCATGTCTTTGGGGATCCCCCAGAATGCAGCGGTGATGTAGCATTCCCGCCCACTTGTGGGCCACAGCAATTCTGATTTTGTTCCCCATGTCTTTTGGGGATCGCCGAGAATGCAGGGGTGATGTAGCATTTCCGCCCACTTGTGGGCCCCACCAATTCTGATTTTGTTCCCCATGTCTTTGGGGATCCCCGAGAATGCGGCAGTGATGTAGCATTTCCGCCCACTTCCGGGCCGCCACAATTCTGATTTTGTCCACCATGTCTTTGGGGACCCCCGAGAACGCAGGGGTGATGTAACATTTCCGCCCACTTGTGGCCCGCACCAATTCTGATTTTGTTCCCCATGTCTTTGGGGATTCCCGAGAATGCAGGGGTGATGTAGCATTTCCGCCCACTTGTGGGCCCCACCAAGTCTCATTTTGTTCCCCATGTCTTGGGGGATCACCGAGAATGCGGGGGTGATGTAGCATTTCCACCCACTTGTGGGCCCCACCAATGATGATTTTGTTCCCCATGTCTTTGGGGATCCCCGGGAATGCAGGGGTGATTAAATATTTCCGCCCACTTGTGGGCCCCACCAATTCTGATTTTGTTCCCTATGTCTTTCGGGATCCCCCAGAATGCGGGGGTGATGTACCATTTGCACCCACTTGTGGGCCCCACCAATTCTGATTTTGTCCCCCATGTCTTTGGGGATCACCAAGAATGCGGGGGTGATGTAGCATTTCCACCCACTTTTGTGACCCACAAATTCTGATTTTGTTCCCCATGTCTTTGGGGATCCCCGAGAATGCAGGGGTGATGTAGCATTTCCGCCCACTTGTGGGCCGCACCAATTCTGATTTTGTTCCCCATGTTTTTGGGGATCCCCGAGAATGCAGGGGTGATGTAGCATTTCCGCCCACTTGTGGGCCCCACCAATTCTGATTTTGTTCCCCATGTCTTTGGGGATCCCCGATCATGCAGGGGTGATGTAGCATTTCCGCCCACTTGTGGGCCCCACCAATTCTGATTTTGTTCCCCATGTCTTTTGGGGATCCCCGAGAATGCAGGGGTGATGTAGCATTTCCGCCCACTTGTGGGCGCCACCAATTTTGATTTTGTTCCCCATGTCTTTGGGGACCCCCGAGAATGCAGGGGTGATATAGCATTTCCGGCCAATTCTGGGCCCCACCAATTCTGATTTTGTCCCCCATTTCTTTGGGGACCCCCGAGAATGCGGGGGTGATGTAGCATTTCCGCCCACTTATGGGCCCCACCAATTCTGATTTTGTTCCCCATGTTCTTTGGGGATCCCCGAGAATGCAGGGGTGATGTAGCATTTCCGCCCACTTGTGGGCCCCACCAATTCTGATTTTGTCCCCCATGTTTTTGGGGAACCCCGAGAATGCATGGGTGATGTAGCATTTCCGCCCACTTGTGGGCCCCACCAATTCTGATTTTGTCCCCCATGTCTTTGGGGACCCCCGAGAATGCAGGGGTGATGTAGCATTTCCACCCCCTTGTGGGCCCCACCAATTCTGATTTTGTTTCCCATGTCTTTGGGGATCCCCGAGAATGCAGGGGTGATGTAGCATTTCCGCCCACTTGTGGGCTCCACCAATTCTGATTTTGTTCCCCATGTCTTTGGGGATCCCGGAGAATGCAGGGGTGATGTAGCATTTCCGCCCACTTGTGGGCTCCACCAATTCTGATTTTGTTCCCCATGTCTTTGGGGAACCCACGAGAATGCAGGGGTGATGTAGCATTTCGAACCACTTTTGTACCCCACCAATTCTGATTTTGTCCCCCATGTCTTTGGGGATCCCTGAGAATGCAAGGGTGATGTAGCATTTCCGCCCAATTGTGGGCCCCGGCAATTCTGAATTTAACCCCATGTCTTTGGGGATCCCCGAGAATGCAGGGGTGAGGTAGCATTTCCACCCACTTGTGGTCCCCACTAATTCTGACTTTGTTGCCCATGTCTTTGGGGACCCCCGAGAATGCCGGGGTGATGTAGCATTTCCGCCCACTTGTGGGCCCCACCAATTCTGATTTTGTTCCCCATGTCTTTGGGCATCCCCGAGAATGCAGTGGTGATGTAGCATTTCAAACCCCCTGTGGGCCCCACCAATTCTGATTTTGTCCCCCATGTCTTTGGGGACCCGCAAGAATGCAGGGGTGATGTAGCATTTCTGCCCACTTGTGGGCCCCACCAAGTCTGATTTTGTCCCCCATGTTTTTGGGGATCCCCGAGAATGCAGGGGTGATGTAGCATTTCCGCCCACTTGTGGGCCCCACCAATTCTGATTTTGTTCCCCATGTTCTTGCGGACCCCCGAGAATGGAGGGGTGATGTAGCATTTCTGCCCACTTGTGGGCCCCACCAAATCTGATTTTGTCCCCCATATCTTTGGGGATCCCCGAGAATGCAGGGGTGATGTAGCATTTCCACCCACTTGTGGGCCCCACCAATTCTGATTTTGGGCACCCTAGAAGGCAAGGGTTAGGCAGCCAATTCTGATTTTGTCCCTCGTCCAATCTTGAAGAACCCATTAATGCATATTGCTATGCTTGCCACTTTGCTCTTCAGCACGCAATGGCATATGTATTAAGAAATCGGCCACAACGAGTCCCTTTGGCAAGGATCACACCCTATTGTAATACAGTTGCATGCAAGTCGGAGGTCGTGCACTCTTTTGTCAACCATGATTCTGGTGCTTTGTGAGCAAATGGCATGAATGTCTTGGTTGGCGAAAGAGGCCACACCCTATGGCTTCGTATGCAACTGGGGGAGCGATCATTTGGGGGCAATTGTGTGAAGTCGTCCGCCAGCTTGTCGTGGTGGTGGCCATAGAGAAACCGATGACCGGGGACGGGGCATGGTCCTTGGGCATCTAGGCAAGTCGGCTGAAGCCACGCCTGCTACAACGAGGTGGATGCCAAAATGGAGCTCAGAAAGGCCCGGGGAGTTGTGGTGAGCCTTCCTTTCCGGTTTTTGTTGTTGTTGCATGATATGGGAGTATCCAACCCATGGCATTTGCCGAAATCTAGACACCATCTTTCCCAAAGAATGCCACACAGAGAGGCTCCAAAATGGTGCAACATATGTGGAAAGAAAGGGGTGCACAAGAAATGTGGCGCTTGCTCCATCTCCTACCACAAAAAATGCGGGCACACATGCACTCTACACGTAAGTGGATGGTGGTGGCGGTCAACTCTTGTCCATCACAGCCATCGGCAATCTGTTGGAGCCGAATGTCAACGGCAACCAAGGCCAACCCTTGCACCAACCGACCGGTGAATTGCCCCAAGTGCACAACCACGGTTTGGTTCTATAGGATGGCCGCCCGTTTTGCTTCCGTCCATTCCAATCATTCCATTCCACATGGCCTTCGGGTCACCGAGGAGGAGGAAGCATCCGTCCGCGGATGGAGCATTGATGCCTTGAAGAGCGGCAAGAAGAAGCAAAAAGTGGCCGGTGATATGCCGACTCCTTCCATCACCCCTTTTACCAACACCTCTACCAACCCCTCCTCCTCTTCCTCCTCCCCCTCCTCCTCCTCCCCCTCTTCCTCCTCCTCCACAACTCCCACGATGCCACCAACAACATCTCATACTTCATCCTTGCCACCCTCGGAATCGGAAGTCCACTGGGAAGCGAGCAAGAGACAAGAAGCGGCTAGACGCTCTTCTCGAGGGCGGAAGGAAAAGAGCGCGTCCGACAAGCGATCGGTCGAGCGATGATGAGGACTACTTTGATCGTCCCTTGGACAAGCGCTATTAGGCCTCCTGTCTTCACCTCCGTTCTCTCCACCACTTCCATCACCCATGTTTTGGGACCTTGAGGAGGAGCACCCCACAAAGGGCACACGACGCGTTCCTGCACACGATGTGCCACTGGTGTACGTGTGCTCGTTGTGGGCACGTAGTGCACGGAGACAGCGTTTCATTGGGAAAGGCGTAGTGCGCGCGGTGCAAACAGCCCCCTCCCCCCCTTGCTCCTCCAACGGGTTTCGGAACATACATCAACTCTGCCCTGAAAACAAGCTTGCTTCGGCCTGGGTGGGGCGCCACTAGCAATAGTGGCCGGGAATTGACTCGGGGGTGCTATGCCCTTAAACAATAGTACCACCTACCATGCCCCCCCCCCTTGTTTCAAAAGTTTTTCTCCAACATACATGCTTCGAAGTGATTTGCGCGATGAGGCGGTCGTCTTATGCCATATTTGTCAGGGTATGAAGCCTGCCCCCCCCCGTTTCTTGGCAGCCCCCCTTCGCCCCCCCCCCCCCCCCCAGACCCAACCCCCTTCCCCGCCCTGAAAGTGGTCCGAGCACGGGGGGGCGGCCGGGCCTGGTCCTTGTATGCGACACCCCCCAGCCCCCCCCGCCCCCCCGGGTTTTGACAGATAGTGGGCTGGGGACATGGCGCCAACGGCGCCCCCCTTTTTTCCGCCTGGCGCCAACGGCGCCCCCTTTTCTAGTGTGAGCGCCAGATTTCACAAGACGAGGCGCGATCCCGTCCCCTTAAAAGCGTCGGGAAGCGCAATAAGAAGAGGCGGGACGAAGCCCAACGAGAGCTTCAACCGAAGCGCGCCCGCCAAGACTCCTCCTCCTCCTCCTCAGAGGGGGAGCTTTTCAAGGACCTCTAACCAGAAGTCCATCCATTCTTTCTTTTAACCCCCAACTCTAACCAAGCCTCAGGAATTTTTCTCATAAACTAACCGGGGGGCACGGGGGAACAAGAGGGGAGAGGGAAGGGGGGAGGGGGAGGGGGGCGGGGGGAGGGGGGCGGGGGGCAACACGGCGACCCTTAAGACTTTCTTCTCGGCAAGGACGAGAAAGCGCTATTATCGCATACATACCTCCGTACCCCCCAACCCCCAGACACACAACCCCCCAGGAGGTATGCATGTGGTAGTAGTGGGTCGCGCGCAAGCCCCCCCACCTTGGGAACCCCCCCCCCCAGCCGAAATCCCCCCCCTACACCCCCCAGCCGACCCCCCCCCAGATCCACCCCCAGCCCACCCCCCCCCCCCCCCCCCCCCGAGTTTTGACAGATAGCTGGGGGGTATGTCGCATCAGGACCGGTTGTAGTCGCCCCCCCGTGGGTCCGAGAGTGGGAGGGAGTCGGCGTATGGCCCGTTGCTACGCCCCCCCCCCCCGTGATGCTGCACTCCCACCACCTACCGCAAGCGCGGAGTGTCTAAGCACGGCGACCCTGCTTGGCCGTCTTTCTGACGGCAATCTTTGTGGTCAAGGATGCAAGAAGACATGTTTGTGAGCCGTTTGTAGCGTAGTGTAGTGCTCTGTAGTGTAGTGCCATGCAGTATCGCGCAGTGCTCTGCCGTGCCGTGCACTGCAGTGCAGTGCAGTGCAGTTTTTGTGTCATGTCGTGTCGTGCCGTCGTGTGTAGTGTAGTGTAGTGTAGTGTAGTGTAGTGTAGTGTAGTGTAGTGTAGTGTAGTGTCGTGTCGTGTCGTGCCGTGCCGTGCCGTGCCGTGCCGTGCCGTGTCGTGTCGTGTCGTGTCGTGTCGTGTCGTGTCGTGTCGGGTCGGGTCGGGTCGGGTCGGGTCGGGTCGGGTCGGGTCGGGTCGGGTCGGGTCGGGTCGGGTCGGGTCGGGTCGGGTCGGGTCGGGGCGGGGCGGGGCGGGGCGGGGCGGGTCGGGTCGGGTCGGGTCGGGTCGGGGCGGGGCGGGGCGGGGCGGGGCGGGGCGGGTCGGGTCGGGTCGGGTCGGGCCGGGCCGGGTCGTGTCGTGTCGTGTCGTGTCGTGTCGTGTCGTGTCGTGTCGTGTCGTGTCGTGTCGTGTCGTGTCGTGTCGTGTCGTGTCGTGTCGTGTCGTGTCGTGTCGTGTCGTGTCGTGTCGTGTCGTGTCGTGTCGTGTCGTGTCGTGTCGTGTCGTGTCGTGTCGTGTCGTGTCGTGTCGTGTCGTGTCGTGTCGTGTCGTGTCGTGTCGTGTCGTGTCGTGTCGTGTCGTGTCGTGTCGTGTCGTGTGGTGTGGTGTAGTGTAGTGTAGTGTAGTGTAGTGTAGTGTAGTGTAGTGTAGTGTAGTGTAGTGTAGTGTAGTGTAGTGTAGTGTAGTGTAGTGTAGTGTAGTGTAGTGTAGTGTAGTGTAGTGTAGTGTAGTGTAGTGTAGTGTAGTGTAGTGTAGTGTAGTGTAGTGTAGTGTAGTGTAGTGTAGTGTAGTGTAGTGTAGTGTAGTGTAGTGTAGTGTAGTGTAGTGTAGTGTAGTGTAGTGTAGTGTAGTGTAGTGTAGTGTAGTGTAGTGTAGTGTAGTGTAGTGTAGTGTAGTGTAGTGTAGTGTAGTGTAGTGTAGTGTAGTGTAGTGTAGTGTAGTGTAGTGTAGTGTAGTGTAGTGTAGTGTAGTGTAGTGTAGTGTAGTGTAGTGTAGTGTAGTGTAGTGTAGTGTAGTGTAGTGTAGTGTAGTGTAGTGTAGTGTAGTGTAGTGTAGTGTAGTGTAGTGTAGTGTAGTGTAGTGTAGTGTAGTGTAGTGTAGTGTAGTGTAGTGTAGTGTAGTGTAGTGTAGTGTAGTGTAGTGTAGTGTAGTGTAGTGTAGTGTAGTGTAGTGTAGTGTAGTGTAGTGTAGTGTAGTGTAGTGTAGTGTAGTGTAGTGTAGTGTAGTGTAGTGTAGTGTAGTGTAGTGTAGTGTAGTGTAGTGTAGTGTAGTGTAGTGTAGTGTAGTGTAGTGTAGTGTAGTGTAGTGTAGTGTAGTGTAGTGTAGTGTAGTGTAGTGTAGTGTAGTGTAGTGTAGTGTAGTGTAGTGTAGTGTAGTGTAGTGTAGTGTAGTGTAGTGTAGTGTAGTGTAGTGTAGTGTAGTGTAGTGTAGTGTAGTGTAGTGTAGTGTAGTGTAGTGTAGTGTAGTGTAGTGTAGTGTAGTGTAGTGTAGTGTAGTGTAGTGTAGTGTAGTGTAGTGTAGTGTAGTGTAGTGTAGTGTAGGGAGGCAAGAATATTGCCAATTGTAGCAAAAACCGTCAAATGAAAAAGACCTGCAATAATGCCAAGAACACCTGCAGCAATATGATGCGAAGCAATACCACTTCGGTTATACGGATCAAAACCTTCTGCTCCCCAAGCGGGTGTAACAGGTTGAACACTTCCAGTAATTCCATAAGGATCAGAAACCAAATACCTAGACTAAATAACTAAATAAACCAGTTACATGAAAAGCACCAAAACCAAAACAAAGTAAACCAGACAAGAGTAGATGAACATCAAAGATTTTTGGTAAATCTAAAGGAGGATTCCCTGTACAAGGATCACGAAATAATTGTAAATCCCAATAAACCCAATGCCACATTGCAGCAAGAAAAAGTAAACCAGAAAGAACAATTTGAGCTGCTGCAACTCCTTCAAAACTCCAAAAACCAGGAATGCTTGTGTCTCCAGTAATGCTCCAAGCTCCCCAAGACTTAGTTACACCTAAGCGTGTCATGAAAGGTAGAACAAACATTCCTTGATGCCACATAGGGTTTAACACAGCATCTGAAGGATCAAAAATTGCTATCTCAAAAAGAGGCATAGATCCTTCCCAACCTGCAACAAGTGTGGTATGCATCAAGTGAACTGCAGTTAAGCGACCCGGATCATTTAAAACAGCAGTAGGTAAACAAAATCGATCTAGAAATAAAAATCACGATGGCGGCATTTGAATTTCCTTCCCTTCTAATTCATAGGTTGGGGGGCTTTTCAGCTAAACCACTTGCCTTTTGAGAGGTTTCTCAAAGTCTCGGGGTCAATAAAAGGAATGTGCAAATGCATCCACCCTTGGTATGCACCACCATGCACACCTACTTGGTACTCTAAGAAAACTGCTTTCATCTTTTGTACCATCCCTGCTGCAATGATTCCCCGAAGCACGTAGGAGGCAAATACCTACACGACCTACTAGGCACAGTACCCAGGTAATCAAACGCCACGGTATCAAGCATGCGAGCAGTGGCTATTCAGCCCCTGTGACATTGAAAGATAGTAATTGGTTGCCTTTGCCCTGTGACAGTGCGGCTTGCCAAGATGAGGATGGTTGAAACGGATAGTATGCAGCAAATGGGCCACGAAAACAACAAAGAACATTTTCAGAGCACAGATGCGAGGGTGGCAAAAGAATTCTCAAAAAATTTGGTCCAGCATTTTCAGAGGCCCTTTCCTGTCCGTGTTGCATGCAAAATGTTTTCTGCCGCGCCTTCATGATCAGCGCGACCTATCGACCTATCGATCATAAATTAAATTCAAGTTGACAATTTGGCATCGGTAGTGGCGGCGGGGGTGGGGTCCCTGATTGCTGCCCTATCCTCCTTGACCGACCCCCACCCCTTTGGTAATTGTGGAAAGAATTATTCGGCCAAGTTTCTCTAGTGTCTACTCCTATTTCACCCCCCCCCCCCCGCAAGAGTGGAACTCTGGGGGGTGGGGTGGGGGCACAATCTGTGTGGATGGGTACCCAAGGGTTTAAGTGGAGCTTTGGGGGAGAATTGCCCCCCCCCCCCCCTTGCCCTATGGAGGGGTGGCTGATATTGTGGGTGGGTAGTTGGGTCCACATGGGTCCTTGGGCATGTGGGTTCATACTATACTATGTCAGGTGTGATAGCATTTTGGCTGACAAATGGGCTGTGCATGGTGTTTTTTCCTTTTCCAAGGAAAGCCTCCCCCCATTTTGCATGGAGGGGAGGGGGCGGTCGCGCGGCCATCACATGTACCCTCATTGGGGGGCTGGGATTGCAAGGGCGCAGTTGTGGGCATATGGTCGTCGGCTGTGTTTGCAACAAGTTGCAGGTTTGCAGTTTGGTGTTCCTGGCAATAACTGCTGCAAGCAAGACCCAGCAAGCCCTGTCACCAAAGAAAGAAACCGAGGTCTGGTGTGCAGCATGCAACCCTAATGCTATTTGGCACAACATCAGCTGATTACAGAGGTGGAGGATGGCCTCCAGAAGACAGGAACAAGTGTTTTGCACCGGAGGTATCAACCATTTTCTTTCTGATTGTGATGGATTCTTCCCCCTTTAATAAGCCAATCTCTATTGGGGATTGGTCTGCTATTGTTTTCAACCAATCATACTGCTTGTCTGCCGAGTTGATAACGCACCCTTTTTTGGATTGTTGCACGGTCATCCTCTACAGTATCGCTACCGGGGCACTTTACAAATGCATTGCGCGCGCATGTGTGTGCCTCCTTGCGATTTGCACATAAGTCAGGGCTTGTCTAAGCACGTGCACCCCTTCACACCGCATTTTCCTGCACCTTGCCGGTGCTTCTTTAATCACTTTTGGTGTTCTTGTTTGCACCACGGGGGGCGGCGGTAGGTCTGCAGCCTATCCTATCAATTGAGCATTCCGCCACAACACGGACCCACAAGGGAGCCATTTGGTGCCGCACTCAGGGCCCATGGCCGCATGCCATGACCCTATGAAAGGTGCAGTGAAACATGCGGCATATGCATGTGCCACACCGCTCGTCCTTTGATGTAATGTGCTTTGTGTCTTACATACGGCCACCGCAGATTATTATTCTTCTTGCCCGAAATGATTGCAGATTTCCCCCCTGAGTTGCTGCTGCACATTGCCGACTTTTTGCAGTCGCCAGTCGTTAGTTACATTTGCCATTCAACATGGAGGCGTCTGCAGGGCCGGCATTTGGCCTGCCAGGCCAATTCTATGAATGTAGGACGCCTTATGCAGCTCAAGGACGACGTTCGGATCCGGACACTTTCCCTTCGTTGTTGCGGGGGGCCCCTCGACACTGCAGTTCTTGCGGCGTTGAAGGATGTGCCAAACCTGGAATCTCTCCATTTGGATTTGGCTGGGTGCCTTATAACGAACTCCGGTGCAATACACCTTTCGCAGTTGAAGCAGGCGCCGAAGCTCACCATGCTTGATTTGAATCTCGCAGGGAATGCAATAGAGATCGAAGGTGTGGAAGCACTAGCAAAGCTGAAGGATGCAGTTGCATTGAGGCGTTTGAGGTTGAACCTCCAAGACAATGCACTCAACTTGCACCGCGCCGTAGTAGCGCTGTCTTCCATACAAGCGGCAGGCTCAAAGATTACACTTGAGCAAATCGTGATCAACAGCAATGCACCTCGGTTGCTTCAGTCGTGCTCCGCTGGAGATGTAGCTGGCATCCAGACAGCACTGCATATGGGGTCCGATGTGCACATGATTGATGATGATGGCCTTGATGGCTTAATGTATGCATCCCTAAATGGGCATGTGGCTGCCGTTACTGCACTTCTACAGGCAAGGGCAGATGTGCGGGCTGCGGATGGCATGGGCACTACGCCGCTCATGTTTGCTTGCTTGAATGGGCATGTTGGGGTCATGCGGGCACTGCTGCAGGCCAATGCAGATGTACAAGCTCAAAGTAGCGAGGGCTTGACAGCCTTGATGATGGCTTCAGTCAATGGTCATGTTCCTGCCATTCATGTCTTGGTTGAAGCCGGGGTAGATGTGCTCAGTGTGGAAGCCGCGGGGCGCACATCTTTAATGGCAGCTTCACAGTGCGGCCATGCATGTGCGGTGGAGGCTTTGATTGCGGCAGGAGCCAATGTACATGCTGTTGATTCCGGGGGCACTACAGCCTTAATGTTAGGGTCACGTGGTGGGCATGCTCTTGTGGTTGAGGCTTTGATTGCGGGTGGTGCCGATGTGCAAGCTGTGAGCTCTAAGGGCATTACAGCTTTGATGATGGCATCCTTGAAAGGGCATGCATGTGTGGTTGAGGCTTTGATTGCGGGTGGGGCCAATGTGCAGGCTCTTAGTTTTGAGGGCCGCACAGCTTTGATGTTTGCATCAATTAATGGGCATGCATGTGTGGTTAAGGCTTTGATTGCGTGTGGGGCCGATGTGCAAGCTGTGAGCTCTAAGGGCATTACAGCTTTGATGATGGCATCCTTGAAAGGGCATGCATGTGTGGTTGAGGCTTTGATTGCGGGTGGGGCCAATGTGCAGGCTCTTAGTTTTGAGGGCCGCACAGCTTTGATGTTTGCATCATTGGGTGGGCATGCATGTGTGGTTAAGGCTTTGATTGCGCCCGGGGCCCATGTCCAGAATGTTGATTCCGAGGGTTGGACAGCTTTGATGTTTGCATCATTGAATGGGCATGCATGCGTGGCTGAAGCTTTGATTGCGGGTGGTGCCGATGTGCAAGCTGTGAGCTTTTCGGGCATGACAGCTTTGACGATGGCATCAATGAATGGGCATGCATGTGTGGTTAAGGCCTTGATTGCAGATGGGGCCAATGTGCAGGCTCTTAGTTCTGAGGGCCGCACAGCTTTGATGTTTGCATAATTGGGTGGGCATGCATGTGTGGTTAAGGCTTTGATTGCGGGTGGAGCCCATGTGCAGAATGTTGATTCTGAGGGTTGCACAGCTTTGATGTTTGCATCAATTAATGGGCATGCATGTGTGGTTAAGGCTTTGATTGCGTGTGGGGCCGATGTGCAGGCTGTGAGCTCTAAGGGCAATACAGCTTTGATGATGGCATCAATGGATGGGCATGCATGTGTGGTTACGGCTTTGATTGCGGGTGGGGCCGATGTGCAGGCTGTGGATTTTGAGGGTTTGACAGCTTTGACGTTCGCATCAAAGAAAGGGCATGCATGTGTGGTTAAGGCCTTGATTGTTGGTGGGGCCGATGTGCAGGCTGTGGATTCTGAGGGTTGGACAGCTTTGATGATGGCATCCTTGAAAGGCCATGCATGTGTGGTTACGGCTTTGATTGCTGGTGGGGCCGATGTGCAGGCTGTGGATTCTGAGGGTTGGACAGCTTTGACGTTCGCATCACAGAAAGGGCATGCATGTGTGGTTAAGGCTTTGATTGCTGGTGGGGCCGATGTCCAGGCCGTGAGCTCTAGGGGCGAGACAGCTTTGATGATGGCATCCTTGAAAGGGCATGCATGTGTGGTTAAGGCTTTGATTGCTGGTGGGGCCGATGTGCAGGCTGTGGCTTTTGATGGTTTGACAGCTTTAATGTTGGCATCAGAGAAAGGGCATGCCCCTGTGGTTGAGGCTTTGATTGCGGGTGGGGCCGATGTGCAGGCTGTTATTTTTGAGGCCTGCACATCCTTGATGATGGCATCAATGAAAGGGCATGCATGTGTGGTTAAGGCTTTGATTGCGGGTGGGACCGATGTGCAGGCTGTGGATTGTGAGGGTTGGACAGCTTTGATGTTAGCATCATTGGATGGGCATGCCCCTGTAGTTGAGGCTTTGATTGCGTGTGGGGCCGATGTGCAAGCTGTTAATTCTAAGGGTTGCACAGCTTTGATGTTAGCATCAGAGAAAGGGCATGCATGTGTGGTTAAGGCTTTGATTGCCGCTGGGGGCTGTTAATACTATCACTTGTTGGCAACAAAGTACCCAGCACGAATGTCCAAAATGAGGCGAATGGTTTCTATGCCCTTGTCCCAGGGAAGGGGAGGGTGTTCCCTATGGGATGTGGCGAAGGAGGGGTACTCCCATTGTCAACACTTTTTCGTTGAAAAAAAAAGAGGGAAATGAATGCATATTACTTTTACCTTCTTGTGTCCCCTGTCTTTCCACCCATCACTCTGCAACATCTGTTGTGTGTACTGCATTTTGGTGTGTGGAGGAAGTATTGGATGCGTTGTGGGGGACATTTGGCGCCCCGGAAAACAGGGTTTTCGTCGGCGACTAGGCAGTGCGTGTGTGTGTGTTGCGGGGGAAGGGGGGTGCAATGGGGAACACGTGTGAGCGAGAACGGGTGGGGAATGCCGCCCCACTTTTACTGCCTAAGACAATGGGGCTGGTTGGAAGGCCAAAAAGACATTGCACATAGGCAAATGCTCAAGAGGTCTGCAATCACTGTGCCCCTTGATCTCGACTGAAACCTCTCTTTGTGCACACAATATTAGTCTTGTAGTCAGTGCCAACATGCATGACATGTCAGCTCATTATGTTTGCGTTTGCTTGGTCACGCAACAGTGCTGGGCGACCATTGGTGATTTGCCATACTCGTGCATGTGCGTCGCCCCGCTGCAGATGGAAGAGGTCAAAACATGAGACCATGGAATAGAGTGCTTGACCAAAAAGGTAACAACAAAACACACTCAGTGTGATTGCCCTATGTTCCTAATTTTGTCCTTGCCCAAGGATCAGTATTAGTGCGCCGGGCACACGCCGGGCATCTTTTTTTGACAATTCCCCACCCGTGCCTGTTCCCCCCCCACCCCTCCCCCCAATCAAACAATCTAGAGTACCTTCACACTGTGTCTAAGAATCCGGCCCATCCTTTGCACCCAGTTTATGACGATGACACGGCTGGTGGTTGGAAGTGGTGGGAGTGACATTTCTTTTTGTTGAAGTCTCATATTTCGGCTCATTGAACGTGCTTTGCATGGAAGGTTTGCAATCTAATGAGGTCTACTTGGGGTGGGGATAAATTTAGGGCTAGAGATAGGATTCTTAATACAAAGGTAGTGTAACTTGCCGTTTTTCCAAAAATGGCCAAATGACGTCCCGAGAGCCGCGCACGTCACGGTTGTTCTTAGTGAGTGACATCAGCGATGAGTTGGCAAAATCTAAGGATTTGCACGTGTGCGTCTCAATCCACGCTAATCGGAAATGCTTTCTTGACTGCATACCTAGCCTATTTACCCCATGCAAGGAGAGCATCTTGCCAAGGTGTCTGCTGCCCAAAAGCTCAATCACCTCGAAGTGAGGTTGTTAGATCAAGTGCAGGCGTGTGCGTCGTTTACCCCCCCCTTTTTTGGGGTCGTTCGCGTAGCATACCCCAAGGCATGATATTGGATGTCCAACCCCTTGTAAAATCATTCTTTTGCCCAATAAAATGATCACCCAATGGATTTTTTTATTCTAAGACCTCTATCCTGTTAAACTGGATATCACTTTTTTTGGGGGGGCTTGGGGGGGGGTCAAAAGTTTGTGCTCAGAAGGATTTGAACCAAGGTCAGGTACAACAAAGCTTGCACATCAACCGGCACGGCCAGCCGGGAATCGAACCGCTGACCTGATTGTTGGCGGTCGGTTGCATTACCACTCGACCGTTGACTATCCTGCTACCCTTTGGGCTCCCCACTGCTTGTAGCCGAGACCGCCAAAAAAAAAAACCCAAACTGTGCGTTTCTGTCTGCCTGGCTGCCTGCCTGCTTGCCCGACGGACTGCCTGCTTGATTGCCTGCCCAACTAACTGACTGATTGGCTGACTGTCAGCCTTTCTTTGAGGTGCACCAACAAAGGCAATAGAATTTCTCAGATTCTTGTTTCGGTTG
>OZ038396.1:7826510-7885552 GCA_964036045.1 Eutreptiella sp. 'Long Island Sound 2002' | reverse complement strand
GACTGTTAATGGGACTGTTAATGGACTGTTTATGGACTGTTAATAGACTGTCAATGACTGTTCATGGACTGTTCATGGACTGTTAATGAACTGTTAATGGACTGTTAATGGACTGTTAATGGACTGTTAATGGACTGTTAATGGACTGTTAATGGACTGTTAATGGACTGTTAATGAACTGTTAATGGACTGTTAATGGACTGTTAATGGACTGTTAATGGACTGTTCATGGACTGTTCATGGACTGTTAATGAACTGTTAATGACTGTTAATGGACTGTTAATGGACTGTTAATGGACTGTTAATGGACTGTTAATGGACTGTTCATGGACTGTTCATGGACTGTTAATGGACTGTTAATGGACTGTTAATGGACTGTTAATGGACTGTTAATAGACTGTTAATGGACTGTTAATGGACTGTTAATGGACTGTTAATGGACTGTTCATGGACTGTTCATGGACTGTTAATGAACTGTTAATGGACTGTTAATGAACTGTTAATGGACTGTTAATGGACTGTTAATGGACTGTTAATGGACTGTTCATGGACTGTTCATGGACTGTTAATGAACTGTTAATGGACTGTTAATGAACTGTTAATGGACTGTTAATGGACTGTTAATGGACTGTTAATGG
Source organism: Eutreptiella sp. 'Long Island Sound 2002' (assembly GCA_964036045.1). Classification (NCBI taxonomy): domain Eukaryota; phylum Euglenozoa; class Euglenophyceae; order Eutreptiales; family Eutreptiaceae; genus Eutreptiella; species Eutreptiella sp. 'Long Island Sound 2002'. The sequence continues at coordinate 7,884,914 of OZ038396.1, read as the reverse complement.
ACTGTTAATGGACTGTTAATGGACTGTTAATGGACTGTTAATGGACTGTTAATGGACTGTTAATGGACTGTTCATGGACTGTTCATGGACTGTTAATGAACTGTTAATGGACTGTTAATGAACTGTTAATGGACTGTTAAACGACTGTTAATGGACTGTTAATGGACTGTTAATGGACTGTTCATGGACTGTTAATGGACTGTTAATGGACTGTTAATGGACTGTTAATGGACTGTTAATAGGACTGTTAATGGACTGTTAATGGACTGTTAATGGACTGTTAATGGACTGTTCATGGACTGTTCATGGACTGTTCATGGACTGTTAATGGACTGTTAATGAACTGTTAATGGACTGTTAATGGACTGTTAATGGACTGTTAATGGACTGTTCATGGACTGTTCATGGACTGTTAATGAACTGTTAATGGACTGTTAATGGACTGTTAATGGACTGTTAATGGACTGTTAATGGACTGTTAATGGACTGTTAATGGACTGTTAATGGACTGTTAATGCTTTCATGACTGTTAATGGACTGTTAATGGACTGTTAATGGACTGTTCATGGACTGTTAATGGACTGTTAATGACTGTTAATGGACTGTTAATGGACTGTTAATGGACTGTTAATGGACTGTTAATGGACTGTTAATGGACTGTCATGGACTGTTAATGGACTGTTAATGGACTGTTAATGACTGTTAATGGACTGTTAATGGACTGTTAATGGACTGTTAATGGACTGTTAATGGACTGTTAATGGACTGTTAATGGACTGTTAATGGACTGTTAATGGACTGTTAATGGACTGTTAATGGACTGTTAATGGACTGTTAATGGACTGTTAATGGACTGTTAATGGACTGTTAATGGACTGTTAATGGACTGTTAATGACTGTTAATGGACTGTTAATGGACTGTTAATGGACTGTTAATGGACTGTTAATGGACTGTTAATGGACTGTTAATGGACTGTTAATGGACTGTTAATGGACTGTTAATGGACTGTTCATGACTGTTAATGGACTGTTAATGCGTTAATGGACTGTTAATGGACTGTTAATGGACTGTTAATGGACTGTTAATGGACTGTTAATGGACTGTTAATGGACTGTTAATGGACTGTTAATGGACTGTTAATGGACTGTTAATGGACTGTTAATGGACTGTTAATGGACTGTTAATGGACTGTTAATGGACTGTTAATGGACTGTTAATGGACTGTTAATGGACTGTTAATGGACTGTTAATGGACTGTTAATGGACTGTTCATGGACTGTTAATGGAACTGTTAATGGACTGTTAATGGACTGTTAATGGACTGTTAATGGACTGTTAATGGACTGTTAATGGACTGTTCCATTGTTAATGGACTGTTAATGGACTGTTAATGGACTGTTAATGGACTGTTAATGAACTGTTAAATGGACTGTTAATGGACTGTTAATGGACTGTTAATGGACTGTTAATGGACTGTTAATGGACTGTTAATGGACTGTTAATGGACTGTTAATGGACTGTTAATGGACTGTTAATGGACTGTTAATGGACTGTTAATGAACTGTTCATGAACTGTTAATGGACTGTTAATGGACTGTTAATGGACTGTTAATGGACTGTTCATGGACTGTTAATGGACTGTTAATGGACTGTTAATGGACTGTTAATGGACTGTTAATGGACTGTTAATGGACTGTTCATGGACTGTTCATGGACTGTTAATGGACTGTTCATGGACTGTTAATGGACTGTTAATGGACTGTTCATGGACTGTTAATGGACTGTTAATGGACTGTTAATGGACTGTTAATGGACGTTAATGGACTGTTAATGGACTGTTAATGGACTGTTAATGGACTGTTAATGGACTGTTAATGGACTGTTAATGGACTGTTAATGGACTGTTAATGGACTGTTAATGGACTGTTAATGGACTGTTAATGGACTGTTAATGGACTGTTAATGGACTGTTAATGGACTGTTATGGGCTGTTAATGGACTGTTAATGGACTGTTAATGGACTGTTAATGGACTGTTAATGGACTGTTAATGGACGTTCATGGACTGTTAATGGACCGTTAATGGAACTGTTAATGGACTGTTAATTGGACTGTTAATGGACTGTTAATGGACTGTTAATGGACTGTTATGGACTGTTAATGGACTGTTAATGGACTGTTAATGGACTGTTAATGGACTGTTAATGGACTGTTAATGGACTGTTAATGGACTGTTAATGGACTGTTAATGGAACTGTTAATGGACTGTTAATGAACTGTTAATGGACTGTTAATGGACTGTTAATGGACTGTTAATGGACTGTTAATGGACTGTTAATGGACTGTTAATGGACTGTTAATGGACTGTTAATGGACTGTTAATGGACTGTTAATGGACTGTTAATGGACTGTTAATGGACTGTTAATGGACTGTTAATGGACTGTTAATGGACTGTTAATGGACTGTTAATGGACTGTTAATGACTGTTCATGAACTGTTAATGAACTGTTAATGACTGTTAATGGACTGTTAATGGACTGTTCATGGACTGTTAATGGACTGTTAATGGACTGTTAATGAACTGTTAATGGACTGTTAATGGACTGTTAATGGACTGTTAATGGACTGTTAATGAACTGTTCATGAACTGTTAATGGACTGTTAATGGACTGTTAATGGACTGTTAATGGACTGTTCATGGACTGTTCATGGACTGTTAATGAACTGTTAATGAACTGTTAATGGACTGTTAATGGACTGTTAATGGACTGTTAATGGACTGTTAATGGACTGTTAATGGACTGTTAATGGACTGTTAATGAACTGTTAATGGACTGTTAATGGACTGTTAATGGACTGTTAATGGACTGTTAATGAACTGTTAATGGACTGTTAATGGACTGTTAATGGACTGTCAATGGACTGTTAATGGACTGTTCATGGACTGTTAATGGACTGTTAATGGACTGTTAATGGACTGTTAATGAACTGTTCATGAACTGTTAATGGACTGTTAATGGACTGTTAATGGACTGTTCATGGACTGTTAATGGACTGTTAATGGACTGTTAATGGACTCTTAATGGACTGTTAATGGACTGTTAATGGACTGTTAATGAACTGTTAATGAACTGTTAATGGACTGTTAATGGACTGTTAATGGACTGTTAATGGACTGTTAATGGACTGTTAATGGACTGTTAATGGACTGTTAATGGACTGTTAATGGACTGTTAATGAACTTTTCATGGACTGTTAATGGACTGTTAATGGACTGTTAATGGACTGTTAATGGACTGTTAATGGACTGTTAATGGACTGTTAATGGACTGTTAATGGACTGTTAATGGACTGTTAATGGACTGTTCATGGACTGTTAATGGACTGTTGATGAACTGTTAATGGACTGTTAATGGACTGTTAATGGACTGTTAATGGACTGTTAATGGACTGTTAATGAACTGTTAACTGACTGTTAATGGACTGTTCATGGACTGTTCATGGACTGTTAATGAACTGTTAATGGACTGTTAATGGACTGTTAATGGACTGTTAATGGACTGTTCATGGACTGTTAATGGACTGTTAATGGACTGTTAATGGACTGTTAATGGACTGTTAATGGACTGTTAATGGACTGTTAATGGACTGTTAATGGACTGTTAATGGACTGTTCATGGACTGTTAATGGACTGTTAATGGACTGTTAATGGAATGTTAATGGACTGTTAATGGACTGTTCATGGACTGTTAATGGACTATTAATGGACTGTTAATGGACTGTTAATGGACTGTTAATGGACTGTTAATGGACTGTTAATGGACTGTTAATGGACTGTTAATGGACTGTTAATGGACTGTTCATGGACTGTTAATGGACTGTTAATGAACTGTTAATGGACTGTTAATGGACTGTTAATGGACTGTTAATGGACTGTTAATGGACTGTTAATGGAATGTTAATGGACTGTTAATGGACTGTTCATGGACTGTTAATGGACTATTAATGGACTGTTAATGGACTGTTAATGGACTGTTAATGGACTGTTAATGGACTGTTAATGGACTGTTAATGGACTGTTAATGGACTGTTCATGGACTGTTAATGGACTGTTAATGAACTGTTAATGGACTGTTAATGGACTGTTAATGGACTGTTAATGGACTGTTAATGGACTGTTAATGGACTGTTAATGGACTGTTAATGGACTGTTAATGGACTGTTAATGGACTGTTAATGAACTGTTAATGGACTGTTAATGGACTGTTAATGGACTGTTAATGGACTGTTCATGGACTGTTAATGGACTTTTAATGAACTGTTAATGGACTGTTAATGGACTGTTCATGGACTGTTCATGGACTGTTAATGAACTGTTAATGGACTGTTAATGAACTGTTAATGGACTGTTAATGGACTGTTAGTGGACTGTTAATGGACTGTTCATGGACTGTTCATGGACTGTTCATGGACTGTTAATGGACTGTTCATGGACTGTTAATGGACTGTTAATGGACTGTTAATGGACTGTTAATGGACTGTTAATGGACTGTTAATGGACTGTTAATGGACTGTTAATGGACTGTTAATGGACTGTTAATGGACTGTTAATGGACTGTTAATGAACTGTTCATGGACTGTTAATGGACTGTTAATGGACTGTTAATGGACTGTTAATGGACTGTTCATGGACTGTTAATGGACTGTTCATGGACTGTTAATGGACTGTTAATGGACTGTTAATGGACTGTTAATGAACTAATAATGGACTGTTACTGGACTGTTAATGAACTGTTAATGGACTGTTAATGGACTGTTAATGGACTGTTAATGGACTGTTAATGGACTGTTAATGGACTGTTAATGAACTGTTAATGGACTGTTAATGGACTGTTAATGGACTGTTAATGGACTGTTAATGGACTGTTAATGGACTGTTAATGGACTGTTAATGGACTGTTCATGGACTGTTAATGGACTGTTAATGGACTGTTAATGGACTGTTAATGGACTGTTAATGGACTGTTAATGGACTGTTAATGGACTGTTAATGGACTGTTAATGGACTGTTAATGGACTGTTAATGGACTGTTAATGGACTGTTAATGGACTGTTAATGGACTGTTAATGGACTGTTAATGGACTGTTAATGGACTGTTAATGGACTGTTAATGGACTGTTAATGGACTGTTGATGGACTGTTGATGGACTGTTAATGGACTGTTGATGGACTGTTCATGGACTGTTCATGGACTGTTCATGGACTGTTAATGGACTGTTAATGGACTGTTAATGGACTGTTAATGGACTGTTAATGGACTGTTAATGGACTGTTAATGGACTGTTAATGGACTGTTAATGGACTGTTAATGGACTGTTGATGGACTGTTAATGGACTGTTAATGGACTGTTAATGGACTGTTAATGGGCTATTAATGGACTGTTAATGGACTGTTAATGGACTGTTAATGGACTGTTAATGGACTGTTAATGGACTGTTAATGGACTGTTCATGGACTGTTCATGGACTGTTAATGGACTGTTAATGGACTGTTAATGGACTGTTAATGGACTGTTAATGGACTGTTAATGGACTGTTAATGGACTGTTAATGGGCTGTTAATGGACTGTTAATGGACTGTTAATGGACTGTTAATGGACTGTTAATGGACTGTTAATGGACTGTTAATGGACTGTTAATGGACTGTTCATGGACTGTTCATGGACTGTTCATGGACTGTTAATGGACTGTTCATGGACTGTTCATGGACTGTTAATGGACTGTTAATGGACTGTTAATGGACTGTTAATGGACTGTTAATGGACTGTTAATGGACTGTTAATGGACTGTTAATGGACTGTTAATGGACTGTTAATGGACTGTTAATGGACTGTTAATGGACTGTTAATGGACTGTTAATGGACTGTTAATGGACTGTTAATGGACTGTTCATGGACTGTTAATGGACTGTTCATGGACTGTTAATGGACTGTTAATGGACTGTTAATGGACTGTTAATGGACTGTTCATGGACTGTTCATGGACTGTTAATGGACTGTTAATGGACTGTTAATGGACTGTTAATGGACTGTTAATGGACTGTTAATGGACTGTTAATGGACTGTTAATGGACTGTTAATGGACTGTTAATGGACTGTTCATGGACTGTTAATGGACTGTTAATGGACTGTTAATGGACTGTTAATGGACTGTTAATGGACTGTTCATGGACTGTTAATGGACTGTTAATGGACTGTTCATGGACTGTTAATGGACTGTTAATGGACTGTTAATGGACTGTTAATGGACTGTTCATGGACTGTTCATGGACTGTTCATGGACTGTTAATGGACTGTTAATGGACTGTTAATGGACTGTTAATGGACTGTTAATGGACTGTTAATGGACTGTTCATGGACTGTTCATGGACTGTTAATGGACTGTTCATGGACTGTTAATGGACTGTTAATGGACTGTTCATGGATTGTTAATGGACTGTTAATGGACTGTTAATGGACTGTTAATGAACTGTTAATGGACTGTTAATGGACTGTTAATGGACTGTTAATGGACTGTTAATGGACTGTTAATGGACTGTTCATGGACTGTTAATGGACTGTTAATGGACTGTTAATGAACTGTTAATGGACTGTTAATGGACTGTTAATGGACTGTTAATGGACTGTTAATGGACTGTTCATGGACTGTTCATGGACTGTTAATGAACTGTTAATGGACTGTTAATGGACTGTTAATGGACTGTTAATGGACTGTTAATGGACTGTTAATGGACTGTTAATGGACTGTTAATGGACTGTTAATGGACTGTTAATGGACTGTTAATGGACTGTTAATGGACTGTTAATGGATTATTCATGGGCTGTTAATGGACTGTTAATGGACTGTTCATGGACTGTTAATGGACTGTTAATGGACTGTTAATGGACTGTTAATGGACTGTTCATGGACTGTTAATGGACTGTTAATGGACTGTTAATGGACTGTTAATGGACTGTTAATGGACTGTTAATGGACTGTTAATGGACTGTTAATGGACTGTTAATGGACTGTTAATGAACTGTTAATGGACTGTTAATGGACTGTTAATGGACTGTTAATGGACTGTTAATGGACTGTTAATGGACTGTTAATGGACTGTTGATGGACTGTTGATGGACTGTTAATGGACTGTTAATGGACTGTTGATGGACTGTTCATGGACTGTTAATGGACTGTTCATGGACTGTTAATGGACTGTTAATGGACTGTTAATGGACTGTTAATGGACTGTTAATGGACTGTTAATGGACTGTTAATGGACTGTTAATGGACTGTTAATGGACTGTTCATGGACTGTTGATGGACTGTTAATGGACTGTTAATGGACTGTTAATGGACTGTTAATGGACTATTAATGGATTGTTAATGGACTGTTAATGGACTGTTAATGGACTGTTAATGGACTGTTAATGGACTGTTAATGGACTGTTAATGGACTGTTCATGGACTGTTCATGGACTGTTAATGGACTGTTAATGGACTGTTAATGGACTGTTAATGGACTGTTAATGGACTGTTAATGGACTGTTAATGGACTGTTAATGGACTGTTAATGGACTGTTCATGGACTGTTCATGGACTGTTCATGGACTGTTAATGGACTGTTCATGGACTGTTAATGGACTGTTAATGGACTGTTAATGGACTGTTAATGGACTGTTAATGGACTGTTAATGGACTGTTAATGGACTGTTAATGGACTGTTAATGGACTGTTAATGGACTGTTAATGGACTGTTAATGGACTGTTAATGGACTGTTCATGGACTGTTAATGGACTGTTAATGGACTGTTCATGGACTGTTAATGGACTGTTAATGGACTGTTAATGGACTGTTAATGGACTGTTCATGGACTGTTAATGGACTGTTCATGGACTGTTCATGGACTGTTCATGGACTGTTAATGGACTGTTCATGGACTGTTAATGGACTGTTAATGGACTGTTAATGGACTGTTAATGGACTGTTAATGGACTGTTAATGGACTGTTAATGGACTGTTAATGGACTGTTAATGGACTGTTAATGGACTGTTAATGGACTGTTAATGGACTGTTAATGGACTGTTAATGGACTGTTAATGGACTGTTAATGGACTGTTAATGGACTGTTAATGGACTGTTCATGGACTGTTAATGGACTGTTCATGGACTATTAATGGACTGTTAATGGACTGTTAATGGACTGTTAATGGACTGTTCATGGACTGTTCATGGACTGTTCATGGACTGTTAATGGACTGTTAATGGACTGTTAATGGACTGTTAATGGACTGTTAATGGACTGTTAATGGACTGTTCATGGACTGTTAATGGACTGTTCATGGACTGTTAATGGACTGTTAATGGACTGTTCATGAACTGTTAATGGACTGTTAATGGACTGTTAATGGACTGTTAATGGACTGTTAATGGACTGTTAATGGACTGTTCATGGACTGTTAATGGACTGTTAATGAACTGTTAATGGACTGTTAATGGACTGTTAATGGACTGTTAATGGACTGTTAATGGACTGTTAATGGACTGTTAATGGACTGTTAATGAACTGTTAATGGACTGTTAATGGACTGTTAATGGACTGTTAATGGACTGTTAATGGACTGTTAATGGACTGTCAATGAACTGTTAATGGACTGTTAATGGACTGTTAATGGACTGTTAATTGACTGTTAATGGACTGTTAATGGACTGTTAATGGACTGTTAATGGACTGTTAATGGACTGTTCATGGACTGTTCATGGACTGTTCATGGACTGTTAATGGACTGTTAATGGACTGTTAATGGGCTGTTAATGGACTGTTCATGAACTGTTAATGGACTGTTAATGGACTGTTAATGGACTGTTCATGAACTGTTAATGGACTGTTAATGGACTGTTAATGGACTGTTAATGGACTGTTCATGGACTGTTAATGAACTGTTAATGGACTGTTAATGGACTGTTAATGGACTGTTAATGGACTGTTAATGGACTGTTAATGGACGGTTCATGAACTGTTAATGGACTGTTAATGGACTGTTAATGGACTGTTAATGAACTGTTAATGAACTGTTAATGGACTGTTAATGGACTGTTAATGGACTGTTAATGGACTGTTAATGGACTGTTAATGGACTGTTCATGGACTGTTAATGGAGTGTTAATGGACTGTTAATGGACTGTTAATGGACTGTTCATGGACTGTTAATGGACTTTTCATGGACTGTTCATGGACTGTTAATGGACTGTTAATGGACTGTTAATGGACTGTTAATGGACTGTTAATGGACTGTTCATGAACTGTTAATGGACTGTTAATGGACTGTTAATGGACTGTTAATGGACTGTTAATGGACTGTTACTGGACTGTTAATGGACTGTTAATGAACTGTTAATGGACTGTTAATGGACTGTTAATGGACTGTTAATGGATTGTTAATGGACTGTTAATGGACTGTTAATGGACTGTTCATGGACTGTCAATGGACTGTTAATGGACTGTTAATGGACTGTTAATGGACTGTTAATGAACTGTTAATGGACTGTTAATGGACTGTTAATGGACTGTTAATGGACTGTTAATGGACTGTTAATGGACTGTCAATGAACTGTTAATGGACTGTTAATGGACTGTTAATGGACTGTTAATTGACTGTTAATGGACTGTTAATGGACTGTTAATGGACTGTTAATGGACTGTTAATGGACTGTTCATGGACTGTTCATGGACTGTTCATGGACTGTTAATGGACTGTTAATGGACTGTTAATGGGCTGTTAATGGACTGTTCATGAACTGTTAATGGACTGTTAATGGACTGTTAATGGACTGTTCATGAACTGTTAATGGACTGTTAATGGACTGTTAATGGACTGTTAATGGACTGTTCATGGACTGTTAATGAACTGTTAATGGACTGTTAATGGACTGTTAATGGACTGTTAATGGACTGTTAATGGACTGTTAATGGACGGTTCATGAACTGTTAATGGACTGTTAATGGACTGTTAATGGACTGTTAATGAACTGTTAATGAACTGTTAATGGACTGTTAATGGACTGTTAATGGACTGTTAATGGACTGTTAATGGACTGTTAATGGACTGTTCATGGACTGTTAATGGAGTGTTAATGGACTGTTAATGGACTGTTAATGGACTGTTCATGGACTGTTAATGGACTTTTCATGGACTGTTCATGGACTGTTAATGGACTGTTAATGGACTGTTAATGGACTGTTAATGGACTGTTCATGAACTGTTAATGGACTGTTAATGGACTGTTAATGGACTGTTAATGGACTGTTAATGGACTGTTAATGGACTGTTAATGGACTGTTAATGAACTGTTAATGGACTGTTAATGGACTGTTAATGGACTGTTAATGGATTGTTAATGGACTGTTAATGGACTGTTAATGGACTGTTCATGGACTGTTCATGGACTGTTCATGGACTGTTAATGGACTGTTAATGGACTGTTAATGGACTGTTAATGGACTGTTCATGGACTGTTCATGGACTGTTCATGGACTGTTCATGGACTGTTAATGGACTGTTAATGGACTGTTAATGGACTGTTAATGGACTGTTAATGGACTGTTCATGGACTGTTCATGGACTGTTAATGAACTGTTCATGGACTGTTAATGGACTGTTAATGGACTGTTGATGGACTGTTAATGGACTGTTAATGGACTGTTAATGGACTGTTAATGGACTGTTAATGGACTGTTAATGGACTGTTAATGGACTGTTAATGGACTGTTAATGGACTGTTAATGGACTGTTAATGGACTGTTCATGGACTGTTAATGGACTGTTAATGGACTGTTAATGGACTGTTAATGAACTGTTAATGGAGTGTTAATGGACTGTTAATGGACTGTTAATGAACTGTTAATGGACTGTTCATGGACTGTTAATGGACTGTTAATGGACTGTTAATGGACTGTTAATGGACTGTTCATGGACTGTTAATGGACTGTTAATGGACTGTTAATGGACTGTTAATGGACTGTTAATGAACTGTTAATGGAGTGTTAATGGACTGTTAATGGACTGTTAATGGACTGTTAATGAACTGTTAATGAACTGTTCATGGACTGTTAATGAACTGTTCATGGACTGTTAATGGACTGTTAATGGACTGTTAATGGACTGTTAATGGACTGTTCATGGACTGTTCATGGACTGTTCATGGACTGTTCATGGACTGTTAATGGACTGTTAATGGACTGTTCATGGACTGTTAATGGACTGTTAATGGACTGTTAATGGACTGTTAATGGACTGTTAATGGACTGTTAATGGACTGTTCATGGACTGTTCATGGACTGTTCATGGACTGTTCATGAACTGTTAATGGACTGTTAATGGACTGTTAATGGACTGTTAATGGACTGTTAATGAACTGTTAATGGACTGTTAATGGACTGTTAATGGACTGTTCATGGATTGTTCATGGACTGTTCATGGACTGTTAATGGACTGTTAATGGACTGTTCATGGACTGTTAATGGACTGTTAATGGACTGTTAATGGACTGTTAATGGACTGTTCATGGACTGTTCATGGACTGTTAATGGACTGTTAATGGACTGTTAATGGACTGTTAATGGACTGTTAATGGACTGTTAATGGACTGTTCATGGATTGTTAATGGACTGTTCATGGACTGTTCATGGACTGTTAATGGACTGTTAATGGACTGTTAATGGACTGTTAATGGACTGTTAATGGACTGTTCATGGACTGTTCATGGACTGTTAATGAACTGTTCATGGACTGTTAATGGACTGTTAATGGACTGTTGATGGACTGTTAATGGACTGTTAATGGACTGTTAATGGACTGTTAATGGACTGTTAATGGACTGTTAATGGACTGTTCATGGACTGTTAATGGACTGTTAATGGACTGTTAATGGACTGTTAATGGACTGTTCATGGACTGTTAATGGACTGTTAATGGACTGTTAATGGACTGTTAATGGACTGTTAATGGACTGTTAATGGACTGTTAATGGACTATTAATGGACTGTTCATGGACTGTTAATGGACTATTAATGGACTGTTCATGGACTGTTAATGGACTGTTAATGGACTGTTAATGGACTGTTAATGGACTGTTAATGGACTGTTAATGGACTGTTCATGGATTGTTAATGGACTGTTAATGGACTGTTAATGGACTGTTAATGGACTGTTAATGGACTGTTAATGGACTGTTAATGGACTGTTCATGGACTGTTAATGGACTGTTAATGGACTGTTAATGGACTGTTAATGGACTATTAATGGACTGTTCATGGACTGTTAATGGACTGTTAATGGACTGTTCATGGACTGTTAATGGACTGTTAATGGACTGTTAATGGACTGTTAATGGACTGTTAATGGACTGTTAATGGACTGTTCATGGACTGTTCATGGACTGTTAATGGACTGTTAATGGACTGTTAATGGACTGTTAATGGACTGTTAATGGACTGTTAATGGACTGTTAATGGACTGTTCATGGACTGTTCATGGACTGTTCATGGACTGTTAATGGACTGTTAATGGACTGTTAATGGACTGTTAATGGACTGTTAATGGACTGTTAATGGACTGTTAATGAACTGTTAATGGACTGTTAATGGACTGTTAATGGACTGTTAATGGACTGTTAATGGACTGTTAATGAACTGTTAATGGACTGTTAATGGACTGTTAATGGACTGTTAATGGGCTGTTAATGGACTGTTAATGAACTGTTAATGGACCGTTAATGGACTGTTAATGGACTGTTAATGGACTGTTAATGGACTGTTAATGGACTGGTAATGGACTGTTGATGGACTGTTAATGGACTGTTAATGGACTGTTAATGGACTGTTAATGGACTGTTCATGGACTGTTCATGGACTGTTAATGGACTGTTAATGGACTGTTAATGGACTGTTAATGGACTGTTAATGGGTTAATGGACTGTTAATGGACTGTTAATGGACTGTTAATGGACTGTTAATGGACTGTTCATGGACTGTTAATGAACTGTTAATGGACTGTTAATGGACTGTTCATGGACTGTTCATGGACTGTTCATGGACTGTTCATGGACTGTTAATGGACTGTTAATGGACTGTTAATGGACTGTTAATGGACTGTTAATGAACTGTTAATGGACTGTTAATGGACTGTTAATGGACTGTTAATGGACTGTTAATGGACTGTTAATGAACTGTTAATGGACTGTTAATGGACTGTTAATGGACTGTTAATGGACTGTTAATGAACTGTTAATGGACTGTTAATGGACTGTTAATGGACTGTTAATGGACTGTTAATGAACTGTTAATGGACTGTTAATGGACTGTTAATGGGTCAATGGACTGTTAATGGACTGTTAATGGACTGTTAATGGACTGTTCATGGACTGTTAATGAACTGTTAATGGACTGTTAATGGACTGTTAATGGACTGTTAATGGACTGTTCATGGACTGTTCATGGACTGTTCATGGACTGTTAATGGACTGTTAATGGACTGTTAATGGACTGTTAATGGACTGTTAATGAACTGTTAATGGACTGTTAATGGACTGTTAATGGACTGTTCATGGACTGTTCATGGACTGTTCATGGACTGTTAATGGACTGTTAATGGACTGTTAATGGACTGTTAATGGACTGTTCATGGACTGTTCATGGACTGTTGATGAAGTGTTCATGGACTGTTAATGGACTGTTAATGGACTGTTAATGGACTGTTAATGGACTGTTAATGAACTGTTAATGGACTGTTAATGGACTGTTCATGGACTGTTAATGAACTGTTAATGAACTGTTCATGGACTGTTAATGGACTGTTAATGGACTGTTAATGGACTGTTAATGGACTGTTCATGGACTGTTAATGGACTGTTAATGGACTGTTAATGGACTGTTAATGGACTGTTAATGAACTGTTCATGGAGTGTTAATGGACTGTTAATGGACTGTTAATGGACTGTTAATGAACTGTTAATGAACTGTTCATGGACTGTTAATGGACTGTTAATGGACTGTTAATGGACTGTTAATGGACTGTTCATGGACTGTTAATGGACTGTTCATGGACTGTTAATGGACTGTTAATGGACTGTTAATGGACTGTTAATGGACTGTTAATGGACTGTTCATGGACTGTTCATGGACTGTTCATGGACTGTTCATGAACTGTTAATGGACTGTTAATGGACTGTTAATGGACTGTTAATGGACTGTTCATGGACTGTTAATGGACTGTTAATGAACTGTTAATGGACTGTTAATGGACTGTTAATGGACTGTTCATGGACTGTTCATGGACTGTTCATGGACTGTTCATGGACTGTTAATGGACTGTTAATGGACTGTTCATGGACTGTTCATGGACTGTTAATGGACTGTTAATGGACTGTTAATGGACTGTTAATGGACTGTTAATGGACTGTTAATGGACTGTTAATGGACTGTTAATGGACTGTTAATGGACTGTTAATGGACTGTTAATGGACTGTTAATGGACTGTTAATGGACTGTTAATGGACTGTTCATGGACTGTTCATGGACTGTTAATGGACTGTTCATGGACTGTTAATGGACTGTTAATGGACTGTTAATGGACTGTTAATGGACTGTTAATGGACTGTTAATGGGCTGTTAATGGACTGTTAATGGACTGTTAATGGACTGTTAATGGACTGTTAATGGACTGTTCATGGACTGTTAATGGACTGTTAATGGACTGTTAATGGACTGTTAATGGACTGTTAATGGACTGTTCATGGACTGTTAATGGACTGTTAATGGACTGTTAATGGACTGTTAATGGACTGTTAATGGACTGTTAATGGACTGTTAATGGACTATTAATGGACTGTTCATGGACTGTTAATGGACTGTTAATGGACTGTTCATGGACTGTTAATGGACTGTTAATGGACTGTTAATGGACTGATAATGGACTGTTAATGGACTGTTAATGGACTGTTCATGGATTGTTAATGGACTGTTAATGGACTGTTAATGGACTGTTAATGGACTGTTAATGGACTGTTCATGGACTGTTAATGGACTGTTAATGGACTGTTAATGGACTGTTAATGGACTATTAATGGACTGTTCATGGACTGTTAATGGACTGTTAATGGACTGTTCATGGACTGTTAATGGGCTGTTAATGGACTGTTAATGGACTGTTAATGGACTGTTAATGGACTGTTAATGGACTGTTCATGGACTGTTAAGGGACTGTTAATGGACTATTAATGGACTGTTCATGGACTGTTAATGGACTGTTAATGGACTGTTCATGGACTGTTAATGGACTGTTAATGGACTGTTAATGGACTGTTAATGGACTGTTAATGGACTGTTAATGGACTGTTCATGGACTGTTAATGGACTGTTAATGGACTGTTAATGGACTGTTAATGGACTGTTAATGGACTGTTAATGGACTGTTAATGGACTGTTAATGGACTGTTCATGGACTGTTCATGGACTGTTAATGGACTGTTAATGGACTGTTAATGGACTGTTAATGGACTGTTAATGGACTGTTAATGGACTGTTAATGAACTGTTAATGGACTGTTAATGGACTGTTAATGGACTGTTAATGGACTGTTAATGGACTGTTAATGAACTGTTAATGGACTGTTAATGGACTGTTAATGGACTGTTAATGGGCTGTTAATGGACTGTTAATGAACTGTTAATGGACTGTTAATGGACTGTTAATGGACTGTTAATGGACTGTTAATGGACTGTTAATGGACTGTTAATGGACTGTTGATGGACTGTTAATGGACTGTTAATGGACTGTTAATGGACTGTTCATGGACTGTTCATGGACTGTTCATGGACTGTTAATGGACTGTTAATGGACTGTTAATGGAGTGTTAATGGGTTAATGGACTGTTAATGGACTGTTAATGGACTGTTAATGGACTGTTAATGGACTGTTCATGGACTGTTAATGAACTGTTAATGGACTGTTAATGGACTGTTAATGGACTGTTAATGGACTGTTCATGGACTATTAATGGACTGTGAATGGACTGTTAATGGACTGTTCATGGACTGTTAATGGACTATTAATGGACTGTTAATGGACTGTTAATGGACTGTTAATGGACTGTTAATGGACTGTTCATGGACTGTTAATGAACTGTTAATGGACTGTTAATGAACTGTTAATGGACTGTTAATGGACTGTTAATGGACTGTTAATGGACTGTTAATGAACTGTTAATGGACTGTTAATGGACTGTTAATGGACTGTTAATGGACTGTTAATGGACTGTTCATGGACTGTTAATGGACTGTTAATGGACTGTTAATGGACTGTTAATGGACTGTTAATGGACTGTTCATGGACTGTTCATGGACTGTTAATGGACTGTTAATGGACTGTTAATGGACTGTTCATGGACTCTTCATGGACTGTTAATGGACTGTTAATGGACTGTTAATGGACTGTTAATGGACTGTTAATGGACTGTTAATGGACTGTTAATGGACTGTTAATGGACTGTTAATGGACTGTTAATGGACTGTTAATGGACTGTTAATGGACTGTTAATGGACTGTTAATGGACTGTTAATGGACTGTTAATGGACTGTTCATGGACTGTTCATGGACTGTTAATGGACTGTTAATGGACTGTTCATGGACTGTTCATGGACTGTTAATGGACTGTTAATGGACTGGTCATGGACTGGTCATGGACTGTTAATGGACTGTTAATGGACTGTTAATGGACTGTTAATGGACTGTTAATGGACTGTTAATGGACTGTTCATGGACTGTTCATGGACTGTTCATGGACTGTTAATGGACTGTTAATGGACTGTTAATGGACTGTTAATGGACTGTTAATGGACTGTTAATGGACTATTAATGGACTGTTCATGGACTGTTAATGGACTGTTAATGGACTGTTCATGGACTGTTAATGGACTGTTAATGGACTGTTAATGGACTGTTAATGGACTGTTAATGGACTGTTCATGGACTGTTAATGGACTGTTAATGGACTGTTAATGGACTGTTAATGGACTGTTAATGGACTGTTCATGGACTGTTCATGGACTGTTAATGGACTGTTAATGGACTGTTAATGGACTGTTAATGGACTGTTAATGGACTGTTAATGGACTGTTAATGAACTGTTAATGGACTGTTAATGGACTGTTAATGGACTGTTAATGGGCTGTTAATGGACTGTTAATGAACTGTTAATGGACTGTTAATGGACTGTTAATGGACTGTTAATGGACTGTTAATGGACTGTTCATGGACTGTTAATGGACTGTTAATGGACTGTTGATGGACTGTTAATGGACTGTTAATGGACTGTTAATGGACTGTTAATGGACTGTTCATGGACTGTTCATGGACTGTTAATGGACTGTTAATGGACTGTTAATGAACTGTTAATGGACTGTTAATGGACTGTTAATGGACTGTTAATGGACTGTTAATGGACTGTTCATGGACTGTTAACGAACTGTTAATGGACTGTTAATGGACTGTTAATGGACTGTTAATGGACTGTTCATGGACTATTAATGGACTGTGAATGGACTGTTAATGGACTGTTAATGGACTGTTAATGGACTATTAATGGACTGTTAATGGACTGTTAATGGACTGTTAATGGACTGTTAATGGACTGTTCATGGACTGTTAATGAACTGTTAATGGACTGTTAATGGACTGTTAATGGACTGTTAATGGACTGTTAATGGACTGTTAATGGACTGTTAATGAAGTGTTAATGGACTGTTAATGGACTGTTAATGGACTGTTAATGGACTGTTAATGGACTGTTAATGGACTGTTAATGGACTGTTAATGGACTGTTAATGGACTGTTAATGGACTGTAAATGGACTGTTAATGAACTGTTAATGGACTGTTAACGGACTGTTAATGGACTGTTAATGGACTGTTAATGGACTGTTAATGGAGTGTTAATGGACTGTTAATGGACTGTTAATGGACTGTTAATGGACTGTTAATGGACTGTTAATGGACTGTTAATGGACTATTAATGGACTGTTAATGGACTGTTAATGGACTGTTAATGGACTGTTAATGGACTGTTAATGGACTGTAAATGGACCGTAAATGGACTGTTAATGGACTGTTCATGGACTGTTAATGGACTGTTAATGGACTGTTAATGGACTGTTAATGGACTGTTAATGGACTGTTAATGGACTGTTAATGGACCGTTAATGGACTGTTAATGGACTGTTAATGGACTGTTAATGGACTGTAAATGGACCGTAAATGGACTGTTAATGGACTGTTAATGGACTGTTAATGGACTGTTAATGGACTGTTAATGGACTGTTAATGGACTGTTAATGGACTGTTAATGGACTGTTCATGGACTGTTAATGGACTGTTCATGGACTGTTCATGGACTGTTAGTGAACTGTTAATGGACTGTTAATGGACTGTTCATGGACTGTTCATGGACTGTTAATGGACTGTTAATGGACTGTTAATGGACTGATCATGGACTGTTAATGGACTGTTAATGAACTGTTCATGGACTGTTAATGGACTCTTAATGAACTGTTAATGAACTGTTAATGGACTGTTAATGGACTGTTAATGGACTGTTAATGGACTGTTAATGGACTGTTAATGGACTGTTAATGGACTGTTCATGGACTGTTAATGGACTGTTAATGGACTGTTAATGGACTGTTAATGGACTGTTAATGGACTGTTAATGGACTGTTCATGGACTGTTAATGGACTGTTAATGGACTGTTCATGGACTGTTCATGGACTGTTCATGGACTGTTAATGGACTGTTAATGGACTGTTAATGGACTGTTAATGGACTGTTCATGGACTGTTAATGGACTGTTAATGGACTGTTAATGGACTGTTAATGGACTGTTCATGGACTGTTAATGGACTGTTAATGGACTGTTAATGGACTGTTCATGGACTGTTCATGGACTGTTCATGGACTGTTCATGGACTGTTAATGGACTGTTAATGGACTGTTCATGGACTGTTAATGGACTGTTAATGGACTGTTCATGGACTGTTAATGGACTGTTAATGGACTGTTAATGGACTGTTAATGGACTGTTCATGGACTGTTAATGGACTGTTAATGGACTGTTCATGGACTGTTCATGGACTGTTAATGGACTGTTAATGGACTGTTAATGGACTGTTAATGGACTGTTAATGGACTGTTGATGGACTGTTAATGGACTGTTAATGGACTGTTAATGGACTGTTAATGGACTGTTAATGGACTGTTCATGGACTGTTCATGGACTGTTAATGGACTGTTAATGGACTGTTAATGGACTGTTAATGGACTGTTCATGGACTGTTCATGGACTGTTAATGGACTGTTCATGGACTGTTAATGGACTGTTAATGGACCGTTCAATGGACTGTTGATGGACTGTTAATGGACTGTTAATGGACTGTTAATGGACTGTTCATGGACTGTTAATGGACTGTTAATGGACTGTTCATGGACTGTTAATGGACTGTTCATGGACTGTTCATGGACTGTTAATGGACTGTTAATGGACTGTTCATGGACTGTTCATGGACTGTTCATGGACTGTTAATGGACTGTTAATGGACTGTTAATGGACTGTTAATGGACTGTTAATGGACCGTTAATGGACTGTTCATGGACTGTTAATGGACTGTTAATGGACTGTTAATGGACTATTAATGGACTGTTCATGGACTGTTCATGGACTGTTAATGGACTGTTAATGGACTGTTAATGGACTGTTAATGGACTGTTAATGGACTGTTAATGGACTGTTAATGGACTGTTAATGGACTGTTCATGGACTGTTCATGGACTGTTAATGGACTGTTAATGGACTGTGAATGGACTGTTAATGGACTGTTAATGGACTGTTAATGGACTGTTAATGGACTGGTCATGGACTATTAATGGACTGTTCATGGACTGTTCATGGACTGTTAATGGACTGTTAATGGACTATTAATGGACTGTTCATGGACTGTTAATGGACTGTTAATGGACTGTTAATGGACTGTTAATGGACTATTAATGGACTGTTCATGGACTGTTAATGGACTGTTCATGGACTGTTAATGGACTGTTAATGGACTGTTCATGGACTGTTCATGGACTATTAATGGACTGTTCATGGACTGTTAATGGACTGTTAATGGACTGTTAATGGACTGTTAATGGACTGTTCATGGACTATTCATGGACTGTTCATGGACTGTTAATGGACTGTTAATGGACTGTTAATGGACTGTTAATGGACTGTTGATGGACTGTTAATGGACTGTTAATGGACTGTTCATGGACTGTTCATGGACTATTAATGGACTGTTCATGGACTGTTAATGGACTGTTCATGGACTGTTCATGGACTGTTAATGGACTGTTAATGGACTGTTAATGGACTATTAATGGACTGTTCATGGACTGTTAATGGACTGTTAATGGACTGTTAATGGACTGTTAATGGACTATTAATGGACTGTTCATGGACTGTTAATGGACTGTTCATGGACTGTTAATGGACTGTTAATGGATTGTTCATGGACTGTTAATGGACTGTTAATGGACTGTTCATGGACTGTTAATGGACTGTTAATGGACTGTTAATGGACTGTTAATGGACTGTTCATGGACTGTTAATGGACTGTTAATGGACTGTTCATGGACTGTTCATGGACTATTAATGGACTGTTAATGGACTGTTAATGGACTGTTAATGGACTGTTCATGGACTGTTAATGGACTGTTAATGGACTGTTCATGGACTGTTCATGGACTATTAATGGACTGTTAATGGACTGTTCATGGACTGTTCATGGACTGTTAATGGACTGTTCATGGACTGTTCATGGACTGTTAATGGACTGTTAATGGACTGTTAATGGACTGTTAATGGACTGTTCATGGACTGTTAATGGACCGTTAATGGACTATTCATGGACTGTTCATGGACTGTTAATGGACTGTTAATGGACTGTTAATGGACTGTTAATGGACTGTTAATGGACTGTTAATGGACTGTTAATGGACTGTTCATGGACTGTTCATGGACTATTAATGGACTGTTAATGGACTGTTCATGGACTGTTCATGGACTGTTAATGGACTGTTAATGGACTGTTAATGGACTATTAATGGACTGTTCATGGACTGTTAATGGACTGTTAATGGACTGTTAATGGACTGTTAATGGACTATTAATGGACTGTTCATGGACTGTTAATGGACTGTTCATGGACTGTTAATGGACTGTTAATGGATTGTTCATGGACTGTTAATGGACTGTTAATGGACTGTTAATGGACTGTTCATGGACTGTTAATGGACTGTTAATGGACTGTTAATGGACTGTTCATGGACTATTCATGGACTGTTCATGGACTGTTAATGGACTGTTAATGGGAGTGCTGTCGGAAATGCACTGTACGACGCGTCGGGGCGTCGTACAAGGTGTCGGGGCCCGACGCGTCGGGAGCGTACGACGCGTCGTACAGTGTCGTACAAGGCGTCGGGGCCCGACGCGTCGGGGATGTACGACGCGTCGTACAGTGTCGTACAAGGTGTCGTACAGCACCGACACCGTACGACACAGTACGACACAGTACGACACAGTACGACACAGTACGACACAGTACGACACAGTACGACACAGTACGACACGGTACGACACAGTACGACACGGTACGACACAGTACGACACAGTACGACACAGTACGACACAGTACGACACAGTACGACACGGTACGTCACACACAGACATATACATATGTAGACATATAAACACATGTGAATGGAAAAAAAAACAGATTAGTCAGAACGGGGCAAAATGGGTCCAAATGCGTTTCCATTTTGGTCAAAACAGTCCAAAAGGGGAAACCTCAAATATTGGCACTTCGCGTCTACAACATGCCGACAATGTCTACAATTAGCAGGCCGCGTCTACCTGTGGTGCACAGTGTCTACAGACCCCAGACCGCCCACCCCCTATATGCGGGTAAACGATTGCAGCGGACCGTTTTGGGGGAAGGGGGCCTTCGGCCCCCTTCCCAAATATTGGCACTTCGCGTCTACAACATGCCGACAGTGTCTACAATTAGCAGGCCGCGTCTACTTGTGGTGCACATTGTCTACAGACCCCAGACCGCCCACCCCCTATGTGCGGGTAAACGATGGCAGCGGACCGTTTTGGGGGAAGGGGGCCTTCGGCCCCCTTCCCAAATATTGGCACTTCGCGTCTACAACATGCCGACAGTGTCTACAATTAGTCTACAGTGTATATATGTGTGTGTGTGTGTGTGTGTGTGTATATATATATATACATACATACATATATATACATATATATGTCGTACGACACTGTACGACGCGTCGTACTGTGTCGTACTGTGTCGTACAGTGTCGTACTGTGTCGTACTGTGTCGTACTGTGTCGTACTGTGTCGTACTATGTCGTACAGTGTCGTACTGTGTCGTACTGTGTCGTACTGTGTCGTACTGTGTCGTACAGTGTATACATACATACATATATATACATATATATGTCGTACGACACCGTACGACGCGTCGTACTGTGTCGTACTGTGTCGTACTGTGTCGTACTGTGTCGTACTGTGTCGTACTGTGCCGTACTGTGTCGTACTGTGTCGTACAGTGTCGTACTGTGTCGTACTGTGTCGTACTGTGTCGTACTGTGTCGTACTGTGTCGTACTGCGTCGTACTGTGTCGTACTGTGTCGTACTGTGTCGTACTGTGTCGTACCAGCGTCGTACGACACTGTACGACGCGTCATACAGTGTCGTACAGTGTCGTACAGTGTTGTACAGTGTCGTACAGCGTCGTACAGTGTCGTACGACACTGTACGACGCGTCGTACTGTGTCGTACAAGGTGTCGGGGCCCGACGCGTCTGGGATGTACGACACGTCGTACAGTGTCGTACAAGGTGTCGGGGCCCAACGCGTCGGGGATGTACGACGCGTCGGGAGGTGTCGGGGCCCGACGTGTCGTAAAATCCCTACTTCGACAGTAGTGGTTAATGGACTGTTAATGGACTGTAAATGGACTGTTAATGGACTGTTCATGGACTGTTAATGGACTGTTAATGGACTGTTAATGAACTGTTAATGGACTGTTCATGGACTGTTCATGGACTGTTAATGGACTGTTAATGGACTGTTAATGGACTGTGAATGGACTATTAATGGACTCTTAATGGACTGTTAATGAACTGTTAATGAACTGTTAATGAACTGTTAATGGACTGTTAATGGACTGTTCATGGACTGTTAATGGACTGTTAATGGACTGTTAATGAACTGTTAATGGACTGTTCATGGACTGTTCATGGACTGTTAATGGACTGTTAATGGACTGTTAATGGACTGTGAATGGACTATTAATGGACTATTAATGGACTGTTCATGGACTGTAAATGGCTCACTCATTTTGGGACCGTTGTGGGTCAGGCGTCCGGCGTTGGTTGCCGTTTTGTGTTAACGGCGTCGAGCCCGCCCGTCGTCGGCTCTGTCAATTAGGCCAGAACAACAGCGGTAGAACATCAGGTGTGGAGTGTTCCAATCGTTGGCCCAACCTGGTGTGCTGGAGCATGGGCACGGGCTGATGTGTTCCCACTGTTGCCCGTCGGTAGGACCGCGACAACATCCGGACCGAAGCAGACGTCATGGCCCTCCTCAGCGCCGCCCAGCCTTGCGGGATGACCCCCATCGGCACCGCCCTGCAGCGCAAGCTCCTGAACCCGTTCGTGGCCCTTGCACAGCAGAGCGCGCACAACCGTACGGCCATGAAGCCGCTGCTGGTGCTCACCGTGACCGACGGGGAGCCCCAGGGGGAGCCCCGAGACACGCTGTGCAACGCGATCGTCAACACCCGCCGGCAGTTGGTGTCCATGGGTATGGCCTACCCTTCGGACCTGCGATGGGGTCGGGGGAATTGCGGTGGCTTTCGGACGTGGGACCCGAAACCAACCCCCCCACAAGTGTTTGAAGGTGGACATCCGGTGGTTTGCGATGACGGTGGTCCCCCGGGGTGAGCGGGGGGCAGCCGGGCCTGGT
Source organism: Eutreptiella sp. 'Long Island Sound 2002' (assembly GCA_964036045.1). Lineage (NCBI taxonomy): Eukaryota > Euglenozoa > Euglenophyceae > Eutreptiales > Eutreptiaceae > Eutreptiella > Eutreptiella sp. 'Long Island Sound 2002'. Next base: position 7,860,742 of record OZ038396.1, on the reverse strand, counting down.
CCTTATATGCGAGCCCCCCCCCCCCCCCTCAGGAACATGATCCCGCAGATGCACACCCCAGCGCGCTCAAGTCAGTGCTGGAGTCGGCAAACCCCCGCATGGACTCGGAGTGTGCCTCTGGATGCCCCTGGTCAACGGCACGGGCAACAGCCCGTCTCCGGGACGGCCGACCCCCGGAGTAGTCAAACAGGACAAGTCATCCGGGGGCTCCGTTGACACAACACGTTCGGGCCCACAGAGGGTCAGAATGAGCAGTGGCGAGGGGCCAATAAGCGCCGCCAAAGGCAAGCAATCAGATACCGAGGCCTTGTGCCAAACCCCCCCCTCCGCGCGACGGGCAAGACCATCTGGGGTTTTCCCTTTTGCCTGATCCTTGCCCCATTCTGCCTCTTGCTTCCTTGCCAGACAATGGTCAAGTCAAGTTGCAGTGAGGAATGTGGGGTTGGTCCATTTCCCATGAGCAGCCGGCCGCTTCCGCAGGGCGGTGGGCAGTGGACTGGCATATTTGTCGTGCTTCCGGTGTTGCGCCGCCACTTTTGGGCCGTTCGCTTGATCTTGCCTCCCCCTTACACTTGGGCCCGGTGGGTGCAGCCTCGGTTTAGGTCTTGGCCCTATGCTCCACTGGGAAGATTGAATGCGGTGCCTTCAACGCACCCCCACCCCCCACCCCGTCAAGCAGGGAAGAAACTAGATTTGCACAGCCTTATTCCACACCCAGTGCGATGTTTGAGCATTGGCAACTACTCGAATCCTAATTTTGGAGCCTTTTCCATCGGGCAGCGAGTGCATTGGGTGGACAGTGAGTTGGATGGTGTTGTTGTAGATTTTGTGTGCAAAGGGGTATTGGAAAGGATGGCTGCAAAATGATTTCGGAGGCATCAGAATTTGACACATGTTTTAAGTTGCAGCACCGACCTGTTGTAGGGGAGGTGCTGGTTTCACATGGGGTTGTTCTAGTAGTTTGCACGCAGAAAAACGTCACCAACCGCTTTTCCAACCGCTTTGGAAACTACTGTCGACACGCCTTCACATATGGGGACGGGGGGTGTGGGCTTTCGTGTCGGACTGGACCCCCCTTCCCAGGCTCCCCCAGCCCACACCGATGGTGAACAACCAACGTGTCTGCCAGCAGCAGCCAGAAAATATTTTTGGGACTGTATGGACTGGGGCACAGAATTTTCTTCCCTCATTGTTTATTCGCCCAGAATGCTCAGATTTGGCTCAGATTTGAATGGACAATTCAAATATGAGCAATGTGCGTGCATTACGATCCGGATTTTCAACTTCCCAAGACGGTAAGGGTAACGTAGCCATTTGATTTGTCCCCGAGACGGCAAGGGTTGCACAGCCATTTCAATTTTTCCTGAGATGGTGGGGGGTTACATGGCCACCGCGTTTCTCCCCAAGACGGTTGGGGATTTCCTTTTTCTCGAAGACGGTTGGCGGTTACGAAGCCATTTCACTTTTCCCCAAGACGGCATCGGTTACGCATTTGTATTGCCAAGTCTTTGCCCCCGCCCCCCCAGACCCCCCTGCCCATGCCACGAGGGTTGGGGTCTGGAACGGAACTGAAATTCCCCCTTCCCCTGCCCCTTCGGTGGAGTCTTGAGCATGCACTGCCATGTCTACCCCAATGGGCCCTGTTCAGTGGAAGGTAATGCCCATGGGATGTGAAAACGGCAATGTGTCCTTCCAACGAATGTTGGAGGACATCCTCAAGCCTGTTGCCGACTGTGCCGATCCTTTCGTCGACAATGCGTGGAAGTGCATCCCTGCGTGTGGGGATATCCCCGGCCTGGAGCTGCCCCCAACCCCATCCCTTTCTGTCGGAGACCGGGAGGCCCCTTGACCCGTTCCAATGCCGCAGGGTTCACCGGCAATGAGGTGGCGTACCAATTTGCTCAAGTCGGCGACGACGCCAAGGCCACGGCGTTCCTCGATTCGTTGGATCAGCACCCGGAGATAGGGCGCTTCCTGGACGCCACGTCCAACTACGAGCGCGAGGCCGAGCAGTGGCACCGCCGGAGCGGCGGCGCGTGCCGAATGACGCCGGATTTGTACCTGGTGAAGCTCCTGTGCGGGGCCTTCGATAACGAGTGGGACTCCAAGGACGAAGGGGGAGCCGCTCCGGGCGGCTTTGCCCCCCAACCGCAGGGCTTCTCCGCGCCCCTCCCGGGTGTCCCAGCCCCGCAGCCATGCTACACCCCACCACAGCCTGGCTACACGCCACCACAGCCTGGCTACACCCCGCAGCAAGCCGGTGCCTACAGCTCCCACATGGCCCTGGACCCCCTGCAGTCTGGTGTCCTGCGTCCCCAGGCTTGTTCCATATTCTTTGAAGAGAAGCGCAGCGACGGTGGGATTGTCTATGACGGCATGGCCCACGGCCCTATTCTGTTCACTGTAAAGGTCGGTGCCGACTGGGCGCGCCCCTCTTCGCCCTTCAGCTCTGCTTTCCACCCGCATGCCTCTGTTGGTGGGTGGGTGGGTGGGTGGGTGGGTGGGTGGGTGGGGGGGCACTCTCAGGCTGTGCTCAAGGCAAACGCAAAGTAGGAGCTGCACGCTTCAGCCCGGCGCCAGCGCGTGTGCACATCGCTGCCGAACATTGCCCCCCATCGGTGACCTGCTGCCGGGTACCGTTCCGCTGCTGTCTTGTTGGCAGAACTGTACCTTTCATCTTTGGTTGGCCACTGACGAGCATCTGCTTTATGTGCTGCTGTGCGCGTGCCCTCGGACCGTCATCGCACGGCTTTCCACTGGACGGGTGGATGGGAGGGGTTGGCGTGACGCCCAGTTGACGCCCGGTTGACGCCCGGTGGTATTGCTGTATTGCTGTCGGCAGCGGGCGGCGCCTATTGGCCTCTCGCCACTCACCCGTGCCCTTCCCTTGAACCCCCTCCCTCCGTAGGCGCCGGGGCCCATCGGCCTCTCACCCCCTCGTGCCCTCCCTCTCCCCGCCTGACCTATCCTCACCCCCCTACTCCCCCTTCCTTTCCCTCGGGAGCTTTCTGCCAACGGAGCCCCCCCGTTTCACTGCTCTGTCCCGGGTCCACACGGAGGAGGGCAACAGCCCTCACCATTCACCGGGTGCGCCCAAGCTCACACCCCCCGTACCGGCGGTGGGGGGACCCCTCCCCCAACGGCGGCTTTTGGGCCTCGGGATGTCCACTCGCGGGGGTCACTTCCTCCGACGGGGGCGCATCACAACCCTCAACCCGCCCTTTCTCGTGCTCAGTCCTCCTTGTGGGAAGCGCATCTCTCCCACGCGGGGAACGCGCAAACGGCACATCCTGCCACATCCAGCACAGCCCCGGCACACCAACTACTGGGCTCCGCGAACGCGGAAACGACACCAGCGGGAGCACCGGCCGCAGCGGCCGACAGAACGCAGCGACCCGACGCAACACGCGAAGGGAAGAACGGGTGACTGTCCAGGGCCCCGTAAAGGAACAACAACCCGACGGAATGTCACACAGGGGGGGGCTGCCCCCACGGCATTGGCACAGCCGTTGGCGACTGGGTGCCAAAATCAACGGTGGAGGATGGCACAGTGGGACAGACATCCACACAGACAAGCGCGGGAGACATCCACATCCTGGTGGCCTGGGTCCTACGGTCTCTGCCCCATTGTACCCCCCCCCCCTGTTCCCTTTCTTTTGCCTGGGCAGGCGGCGAAATTCAGCTCCAGACGGGAACTTCTGGATACGCAAGGGCGGTGCCGAGGAATATTGTCCAAGCGCGGGCATGGGCACGGCCGACCGGCATTCTACTTGGGCAATCAAATGAACGACAAGATCGTGACTGTGGAGGCCTTGCAGGTCGCCCCCCCCTCCCATCCTCTCGCCCTCGCTACCGCGCCTGTTCCCCCCCGCCCCCGTGCCCTCTGCTTGCCCCTCCACCACGTCTCTACCCGTCCTCTCCTTCTTTGTTGGAGCCGGACGAAGTTCAAGTCCCAGAGGCAGTTAGGCAGGCGGCTGGAGGAGGTTGCCAAAGCGGTTGGGGGCGGTTACTGTCGATTACGAATGCCATTGCAGCTGGCACTTGGCGTCAGGGAGACAGTGGCTGGGCATAGGCTGGGGGGGGGGGGGGGTCCTCTGCATTTCCCGTGATATCTCTACATACACGAAATCAATTGCGTTGTACGGCAGATCCCGGAGTCCCTGCTTGGCGAGGGCTGCAGGTTGCGTACCGCTGCAGGGCTGCTGCTTACTTGTCAGTGTCCCACCCGCAGGTTGTCTTCGTGTTGCACTCTTTGTAACAGAAAGGTACCGATGGTCTTTTAGGCCACTGAGGAGCCCATTGTCTTCCTGCGCTTTTTGTGCTGACCGCCTCTTGTGCGCACGTGCAATAGCACAGGGGCTCCTCCCCTTCTAATGTACCCCTGGGTCCGTCCGTCCCCAACGGCTCTCCAACCGTTTCGTAACAGCCCATAGTTGTTGCCTGGACGCGGACCTTCTTCGCGAATGCACCCCCCGTCAGGGACGGCCATACCCTTTCGACCAGCACTTGTGGGTTGCTTGTAGGAGAGGCAACGGCGGCCGGCAGGAGCGCGGGGACCTCATGTCGTAGGGGGGGTCGCTGTGGATGTGCGGACACGATGTGTGTGGGTGCATGTTCCTCGTGGGGCAGTCGGCGGCCTGTGCTTGAGGAAGGGGAAGGAGGTCGGCGTTCCAGGCAACAACTGTGGGCCGTTACAAAACGGTTGGAGAGCCGTTGGGGACGGACTGACCCAAGGATGCATTAGAAGCCCCCGCCCCCCCCCCCTTCCAGGGCGCCCAGCCTACGCCTGGCCACTGTCTCCCTGACGCCAAGTGCCAGCTGCAATGGCATTCGTAACCGACAGTAACCGCCCCCAACCGCTTCGGCAACCTCCTCCAACCGCCTGTCTAACCGCTTCCGGGACCGCCCCTGAGGTTGCTTCCCTTCTGATGCAACCCTAGACGGACCCTTAAACCCTGGGCACAGGCCTCGCCGGCGGTGTGCCCTCAACCGTGACAGGGGCCACTCACCCACTCCCGCATTCCCTCGCTGTCCCTGTCCCTCTCCCTGTCCCTCGCCCTCTCCCTCTCGCCCTCTCTCCCTCCCACTCCCGTTTCCCCTGAGCCCCCCCCCTCCCTCCCTCATCGCTCCCCGCCGCCCGTCCGCCGCCCGCAGGTCGGGTCCGGCGCCGACGTCTGGATCGGCCCCGATCGCGCGGGGCAGTTGAGCGGCGGCACGGAGCACATGGAGCTGGTCATCCGGGGCGCACGGGTGGCGACGGTCACGCATCAGCGGCGCTCGATGATGTCCCACAACGACAAGTACGTCATCGCGGTCCAGCCCAACGTGGACCTGGCGTTCGTGGCGCTGGTGGTGATTGTCATCGATGAGCTGTACCACGACTGATGCGGATGCCGAGTGCCGCCCGCCGCCGTCGCGTTGGCGGGATGGCGCCTGCGACCGCCACCAACGCGACTTTTTCAGATGTGGCGCTGGTGTCCGCCAGATCACACACGAGCGCGCGGCGCTGCGTCCCATGGAGTCGTGCATCGGACGCAGCTGGTTCCTACTCAGTTCCGGCCTGTGCTTGAGGAAGAGGAAGACCACAGTGGGCCTCAGCTGCGGTGGCAAAAGCGGTGACTGGCGATCGGCACAGCGTCAACTGTGGGCCGGTAAAAAAAACGGTTGGCACAGCGTTTGGGCAACAACTGTGGGCCATGGGGCCGTTAAAAAACGGTTGGAGAGCCGTTGGGGATGGACGGACCCGCCGTCCCCAACGGGGGACGGGTGCGACAGGAGCCGGTATCACCGAGCGGCCCATGGTCCGGGGCTGGTCCCAAACGAAAATCCGTTCTCGTGCCGGTCCCCCATACCCCCCCCTTTCCCCCCCATCTCTTCCCTTCCCCATCGGTCTGCGTCGCCCTCGTCGTCGTGGAGGCGGCAGGCACAAGACTGGCCGGCGGGCGGGTGAACGGCTGAGCAAATGCCCGGAAAAGTGCATAACGTCCAGACACGCCACGAGTGTCAGGGAGACGGGGGGTGTGGGGGTGGTAACGGGTGAGGCAGAGGAAGGGGCGGGTGGGGGGGCGGAGGGGGGGCGAGAGGAACAGGGAGGTCAGTGGAGAGCCACGGTGTTGTCGGTCAGTCAGTTTGTGGGGCTCACACCGAAAGCAGAAAGCAGCGACCCGGCGCAACATGCGAAGGGAAGAACGGGGGACTGTCCAAGGGCCCCGTAAAGGAACAGCAACGGACGGAATGTCACACGGCGGGGGGGGGGGGGGGATGCATTTTGTTCTGCATTTTTGTGCCCTGCAGTTTCTGTTCGTTTACTGTGGCAGTCCATGGGCACGTGTGTGTCACGTGGCCTCCGCGGTGCAAGTGGCAGTGACCCATGTCCTCGTCCATCATCTCTTGTGTCGGACAACCAATTGCATTGCTCCGGGTGTGTCGCTGTTTCTTGGATTGCTTTTTTTTTTGGGCATTTTTTTGCATCGCATTGTTTTGCCGACTGAAGTCGCAACTTTTGCCCCCGCCCCCGCCCCCCCCCCCCTCCCTTTGGGCTGACTGCCAATCCCCGGCGGTCCAACCCGCACCGCCGACGGGTAGTCCTCACCCGCCGACGCGACGGGTAACCGCCGACCGCCGACCGTTAATGGTCGATCGACGACCAGCCGAGGCCTCTCGGGAATTCCGTGATGCAGTGGATTCCGTACGGCCGCTGCTTTGCTTTGCCTTGCGGACCGGTTTGGGCCCATTGCAAGGCAGTGACTGATGTCCGCCGGCATCGTATTCGGACCATCGAGAGGGCGTGTGAGTCTGGGATACCCCCATGTCCCGCTGTGGCGGCCTGAGGCTTTGGGCCGCAGGATTGCGGGCAACCGACGGCGGGTGGCGCTCAACCGACAGCCGTTTGGGGTCAACCGCCGGTGGCTGGTGGCCTACCGAAGCTGCTTGGCCCATGGCCAGGGCTGTCCTTCAGAACTCTGTAATTTTTTCGTGAGGGACAGCCCTTAAGGACAGCCCCAACGGACCACCAACCGCCAACCGCCAACCGCCAACTGCCGCACACCGCCCACCGCCACCAACCGCCAACCGCTAACCGCCACCAACCACCAACCGCCAACTGCCAACCACCGCCAACCGCCAACCGCCACCGACCACCAACCGCCGGCAACCGCCAACCATTGCTCAGTACTGTTTCTGTGGTCTTGTGCCTTGCCCATGTCTTGACCACGAAGCAGAGAGCGTCCCTGTGAGGGCTCGTTTCTGTTGGCGTTACGAGGGACAACCCTGCCCATGGCGGGTGGCAGCCATCGGTCGAGCAGTGCTCTGGTGATGTCCGGCAGCCTTTTGAGATCCGCTTGTTTCGACTGCAGCACTGCTCTGGCCTTCGTGCGCCGCCGCAGCCTCGCCACCCGCCCCACCGTATTTTCACTCCACTTGACTGAACCACTTGACCACTTAACTCAGCCACTGGCCTCGCCATCCTCCCGACGTTGCACATTGTCTGTGGGCCGTTCTCCGCCCCACGGACCCCCGCCTTAACTTGCATGGCCCCCGGTGTCCAGTGCCATGTCGTTTGTGTGGTCTGCGTGTTGGTCGAGGGCGTTTGTTGGGGGAAGCGCACGCGACCGGCGAGAGGGGGGGGGGGTGGGGGTTGCGGTGCTGTGGTCGAGAGTGGAACGGCTGCTCACGACGGCAGCCTCACCGCCCCCCTGGGGCGTCCACGCCCGTGCCAGCGCTGGCACGCCTCGCATTCAGTCCTTCCCACACCGCGGCGCACGTGCGGTAATCGCTCGACATCCGCCGTTCTCAGTGTGGAGGGCTCTCTCCACATGTTACCCCACCCTCCCCCAGGGCTCCTCGTAACAACTCAGCACCACTGCGGGGGGGGGGGGGGAGAGTGGGGGTGGGGGGCTGGAGGTCCCCCCCCCCCGCCCTTTTAACACGAGTCCCACCCCAGCCCTGCACGTCACGCAAAGGGCATTGCACTGGACACCGGCTGTACCTCACAGCAGCCAACCGGGCGCTATGGAACACCCCCCCCCCTCCCCCCCCCCCCCAACATCACAACAGTCTGGACCAGATTTCAGTTTCTGGAGCTGGTCACGCGTGACTGTCTTCGGGAGGCCCGATTGAGACGCCGCGGCCACTTCTGGACGTCCGGTGGACTCTGACAACACCGACCCACGGGCAACGCATTGGGAATGCGCGTCCCAATGGGTTCTGCGCCGAACTGCGCCCCACGAATGACCGCACGCATCCGACAAGCGGAGCCTCAGCGTCTTGGGTATCGCACTATTAACGCGACATCCAACAGTGTCAGGCCCGGACCTGCTGCGCTCCAAAATCATGTTAACCCAAAGTGGGATTCTCCCAGTAGTTCCTGTATTAGACATAGGGGGAGCGTCGGCGCGCCGGGCATCGTTTTGGGCCACTTTTGATACGGAGCCCAAATCCACGCTTTTTTCAGTGAATTTCTGTGAGCGCTGTACTATTTGTGGCCTGTTAATTGCTATCAGATGTAAATATTTGCTGCATGCTTGAATTGTTTTATTTTCAGCATTTCAGAATTGATGAGGGCTTTGTTTTAAAGCCGAAACGCGTATTGTGGCACATCACTCTGGGGATCATTGATCACAATACACATCCGCCTTGTGTATTGCTTGCCGTCGCCGGTTGAGGTCTCCATGGGCTTCCCGTTGGTGGTTGGAGGGTATTTCGTCAAAAGGCTATTTTTTTTACAAAAACAAAGCCCCTTTCCGGTTGTCGGGTGTGATATGCTGTATTATAATAAAAATCTTTACAAGACTCTTTTGGAAGAGCATTTCCAAAATTGATAAGTGGCTTATATACGATGGAGAAGTAGGGGTGTACAAAAGCTTTGACCCATGAGGTCGGTCTTTGTGATTCAGCTTGCGTCCTGTCTATGTGTGTGTCAGTGTGCGTAGAGTTTGTTTGTATGTCGCACACCAATTTAGTTGCTACGGAAGCTGGCATGCACCCCTGTGGAGAAGAAGGTGTCGTGTAGCGTGGATGAGAAAGCTGTCACTATATCCACCAAAACAACAATCGGCTCATGCCCTGTGTCTGGTTGTCATGGTTTGTTGGGGGGCGTTTTCGCACAGCGCGCGCACAGTGCCAATTATTACGTTGTGTATCCCGGGAACACCCCTGAAAACCACCCACCGACAGAAGCATGCATGATCAATTGAAAACAGCATGGGGTGCAGAATTCAGGACCCCGGGACCCATGGCAAGCATCAGATACAAAAAAAAAATCCCTGGTGTACCAGCAGGGGCTGTAGGGTGCAGAATTCAGGACCCTGGCTACCGGTGGTGGAAAACAGCCGACTCAGCGCACAGTCAGCGCGCGCACAGTGTGCACGGTGCGCCCCCTTGGTATGTTGCTGACCCTGTCCCTACCGCGCAATGCATACGCACAGATTGCATGCATGGAAAGATGAAACACACAGAATTTTGTGGACCGGCGCCAGTCCGGTCCAATCCACGACTGCTAAACTGTGGGGCTCTGATGAAGCATTAGGTCGCCAAATCATAGCCGCGCCAGGCAAAGTGTTTACTCAGGCGCCGTGCAGACGATCAGGCTCAAAATGCAAGAGAGTGTATGCAACAAGTGGTCTATGAAGCTATGCCTTGACCCTTGTATGCCCATATGTTGGAGTAATGCGGGTAGGGGTGCAGTGCAATGTGTCTAAAACCTGATCCAAACTTCAAAAAAACCCCAAATCCGCATTAACCGCATTCACCGCGGTTTTATGGGGAGAAGGGCGATGGGTGTAGGTCACCGTCGTCTTGTCTCCTCGATTGAGACGATCAAGAGCTTCTCTCTTCGAGACGTCTTTATAGGCCAGGGCATAGATATCCTCAGGCTTCAAACGAGGCCTACGTTGCTCCACCTTCATGGTGTGGCCGTTTGTGTGAGGTGTGTTGTTGAGCTTCAAGACCCATTCCTGTAGATATGGGTCTTCGCAATCAACTATCACCCCCGGCCCCGCATAGGACACAATCTCGGCAACCGTAGTGCAACGTTGAGCACAATACTTCTTGAGCTCTTTCTCAAACGGAGCACGACCCGGCGAAGGGTCAAGACCACTAAAATCAACCACACAACTGCCCTGGCTATTCTTGGCCTCCTTTTCCACCACCTTTTCTTTGATCCACGGGAGCTTGCTTAGGAGCTGCTCCCGGATCACGTGGGGCCTGGTCAACCGTCAATGGAAACGGCCAACTTTCGAAAAAGTATGGTTCCAGACCCCCCCCCAACCCATACATCTCCGAAAAGCCCTCTTCAAGGGCTTTCCAAATACACCCCACATACCCCACCTGCGGGACACTCAGTGAGCACAAAAGAGGCAACAAGGGCTGCGACCCCTCAAAACGCACAAAGATGGCATAATCAGCACCGATGCCGAGAGATATGGAGTGCTGACCTGTGGAATTCGAAGCATGCGTCGCATGTTTACAAGGTAATTGTTGCCATTGATATGTCGGGATAGTAAATACAAAAGTAGCGCGCCGGGCATGCGCCGGGCAAACACTCCCCCATAGATAATGATCCTACATACAAGCCACTTATCAAACCATTGGCTCGAGAGTGCAGAAATTTCGCTCACACACATGAGTCTCGCGCTGAATTGTTGGCGGGTCCTCGGGTACATCATCGGCGGTTCAGGTTGATGCTGTTGAGCCGGTGCCCAGTGCCCTCCACCACATCAGACGAAGTGCACGATGTTTCCCAAAGAGCCCCAGCATAAGCGGAGTTTCATGTGCCTCAATATTTGGCGCTGCCCAATGTACTAGAACATTTACGTCAGACAAGTCCATACCTACACGCAAGGAATTGGCGTAATACCCGGCTGCAAGGGCATTCTCCACAAATCCTCGTGGGCGGTTTGTCCGGGATGGCCTCCACAGCCTCTTTCCCTTGCGCCTGCAGAGCAGTGCGTGGCCGTTTGCCTCCGCCGCCTTCCGGGGGGGCCTAGCCACCTCATTTTTCGATGGTGGGCACGCCCAGTCTCCGCAGGCTCCGACAGTCAACGTCCGGGCCCAGCACCAGCGAGCCTTCGCCCAGCAGACAGAAGCACCTGCACGTCACGGTGGTGAAGGCCCTGGGGCTGCAGTTAGGCGACCACCACCACTCGGAGCTGGGGCCCTATGTCTCCCTTCGGCTCAAAGAGGACAAGTGGAAGACGAATAACAACCGCCACGACCGCAAGAACGAGAACCCGGAGTGGAACGACAGCTACACTTTCCGAGTGGAGAACCCTTTGACTGATGTGCTGACGCTGCAGGTCCACACCCCCCAATCCCCCTCTCCCTCTCCGCGCCATCCGCGTCGTCGTGCCTTTTGCCTGCGGCGTCGGGGGGGCGCGCGCGCGCACGCGCGCATGTCTGTCTGGAGGAGCATCCCCCCCACCCGCCGTTGCGCGTGACGGGTCGTGCAAGCTGCACCGCCTGCGGGCATTGTTATCTGGCGGCACCGCGGAAAGCGCCGGTACGACATGGGAGGCAGCTGCTGGAATTGATGTGGTGCCTCCACGGAGAGGCTGACACTGTGCCCCCTCCCCCCCAAATAACCCTTCCTGGAACCCCCCCCCCCCCCCCAACTAAAAGTATAAATCTCGGTAATGACCGTAATGATGTCCTCTTCGTTTTCCCGAGGAAAAGCACTTGTTCTTTTCACTTGGTATCAAAAGAAAACCTTGCAATTTTCCAAGTGTTTTGTCGGGGACCCAATAGCGAAGTGCACGAAGCTCCTCAAGCCCAAGGTCACGAAGGCACAAAGGTAGAATGAGTTGAAGGGATTCCGAGTGTCCACTCAATAAACAATACGCGTTTCGACCCTAGAAGGGTCCTTATCAACCTAAACAGCCAAAGATGAAAGTATGTGTAAGGTAGCGGTCAACATTCGTATCCCACAGCGGCGGCCAGGGTACCGTGACGCTGGCGTCCAGAGATCGCCCCGGGCAACCTCGCCCCGCCGCCCCGTGCCTCCCGTGGTCTCGCCTCCCCGCCTCCCTCAGGTCAAGATGAAGCTGATGGTGGGCCAGCCCCGGCACATTGGCAAGTGCCTGGCCATTCCCCTGCGGGACCTGCCGCCGGAGGAAGCCCGGAACATGAAAGTGGACACGGGGGAGGGCAAAGTGTGCCTGACGGTCCGCGCCATGGGCTTCGGCAACCGGCAGAGCCCCATGCACGCCCACACCAACCGGGACAGCGGCCGGTCGCCCGCGCACTTCCCTAGTCCCAACTTCCAGAGCCCTCATCGGACTTCCGGTCAGGTGTGGCTGCGTGTGCGCGTGCGCGCGTGCGCGTGTGCGTGCGCGTGTCCGAGGCAGGGCCTGGCAGCGTTCACGGCCCCTGGTCTGCAGTTGCAGTGGCGGACCTTTGTTGGTGGAGGCTCGCGGACCAGTGCACTGAAGTGCTGCAGGCGTGCGAAGAGAAGCGCAGCGCAGTGAGCGGAGGGTACAGGGAGGGTGCATGGGGGGCGCGCGGGGGGCATCCTCTGGGCACTTATTGTACCCCAGGGCATGTGGTTGTGTTGCTGTGTTGCTGTGTTGACGGAAGGGAACGGCAATCTGCTGCCTTTCTTTTCACAGTTGGTGTGCCTTGTATTGCGGATCACGCAGGCTTTGTTCAAACACGCCCGTCCAGTGCACGCGCGCCGCTAGTGGCGCTGTCGGAGCGCGCATTGTTTTGCCTTTGCATGCATTCCTGTGGGGGTTGTTTACAGGGGCCCGGCGCGCCCCCCGCACGTGGGGCAAAGAATGCATCGGGGGTCACCATGTTGAGCGCACGGGGGGGGGGGAGGGGAGGGCTGGGTCTCGGCCAGTGATTTGATTTGATTTGATTTGATTTGATTTGAGGGCCGATCTTGAGGCTCACAGGCCGCCCGGGGGGCGCACAATGGCTACCCGACGACTCTGCATATCGGCCGGCCATGCGTGTGATGCACACCCCGTCCGCCCACGCGGGCCAAGGGGGGGGCAGGCCAACCGCCGTGCCCTGGGCAGGGAGGGGGGGGAAGGGGGCTGGGCGCACCTGTAGGGGAGGGGGGGGGGGCTCTCGGCCAGTGATATACTAGAACGGCCGTACACCGTAGGAGGAGGGGGGGTACCTCCCCTGACCCCCCCTTACCTCCCTCCTCTTGGACCCCCTCCCCCCCTCCCTCCTCCCCTCCCAATGTTTGAGGCTGACAGCCAAAATTTTGCTTCGGCGCCTTCGATGCCAAGAGGATTTACGCTTCAAAACTTTTCGGGCCCCTTTCGGCGGGGACCATAGGGGGACCGAAGGAGGAGGGGGGGTCCGGCCGAACCCCGCCCCTCCCTCCCCCCTTCAGACCCCCTCCCCCCCTCCCTCCCTTCCTGTTTCTGTGTTTCCCGTTGCCTCTCAGTTCTTCGGGTCAATGGATTTGTCGGGTGAGGTCACCCCGTCCCTGGGCCGCTCCGGTGAAGCATCGCCGGAGTCGCCGGACACCCCGTCGACCCCCGGCCGGAGGTCCGGGGGCGCGCTGCAGCTTGACATCCCGACGGTCGAGGGGCAGTGGGCGCCGCCGGAGGACAGCCCCCCCGGCCGGACCGGCGTCTTCACCGGCGCGGCGCGCGTTCGCCCGCTATCGCCCGGGGCCGAGCTGGTCAGCCCCCCGGCGCGCGCGTCCGGCGGGGCGAGCCCCGCGGCGTTGCCGGGGACGGCGGACGCCGCCATCCTGACGCCCACAGTGCACAGCCCGAGTCACCGGAAGGAGCTGCGCGGCCGTGGGGGCTCCACCGGCGGTGGCTCTTTCCGGCGCCCCTCCGACACGTCAACGAGTCCATCGCCCGGCGGCGGCTCCTTCCGGCGCCCCTCCGACACGTCGACGAGCCCTCCGCCCGAGGGCCGCTCTACGTCCCTCTCGCTAACGCCCTCCGTCAGCCCGAATCGGCAGGTGTGGCGCGCGCGACCCTCCGCGCAAGCCGCTGTGGCGCTGAGTGTCGGAATGGGGAAAGCATTTCTGATTTGTTCGTGCGTTTGTTGTTGTACGGGGATTATTTCGCTGGGGAAAAATCCGGGGGGAAGAAATTTCGCCGCCCTTGGGAACCCCTGTACTACACTGCCGACACCCCTGACTTTCGCCAGGGGAAAATTTCGCCACCGTCCACAAATACCAAAATTTCACACGAAGTTATCCTCCTCGTTTACACAAAGGGAGGGTGACAAAGACTTCACCGCAGCTGCCGGCCGCCTGCCGCCAAAACGCAGTTGGTATACTGCCGATCCGGCGACCTTTCAGCTGCGTTTCACGGCCGCCACTGCGGAGCCGTGGATCCTCCGGAGGGGGCTGGGCGGTGACGTATGAGAACGGCCGTACACCGGGGGGGGGGGGGGGGGGCTACCCCTTCCTCCCCTTCCAATGTTTGAGGCTGGGAGCATAGGGGGACCCCAGGAGGAGGGGGGTCCCAGCCAAACCCCCCTGGCCCCCCCATTCAGACGCCCCCCCCCCCCCAGTCCTGGAGATAGAGTGTATCCCAAAACTTGTAATTATTGTATCCGACGATATCCCAGGCTTTAGAAGTGTGTGTCCAATGTGTATTCCAACTTTCAAGTGTGTCTATCACATGTGTATCCCAACTTTTCCTTCATTTGTAGTCCTACGCGCTCAGTTCCCCAGTCCTTCGTTCCCTTGCGGCTCTTCCCCAGACACGATGAAGCAATTATCTTTGAAGCCGCATCTTACAGCTCCCTCTGCAAAGGATGATGACTCCTCTTCTAGCTCAGGCTCCCCAGCCCCATTTTTCATGGTTTGCATGTATCACATGTGTATCCCAGGGTTCTAGAGTGTGTATCCCGAAAACAAAAAGTGTGTATCCCGTGCTAGTGCGGATACACTCTATCTTCAGGTCTGCCCCCCCCCCCCCTTCTAATACATCCCTGGGGGTCGGGGGGTGTGCAGCGTTGGAGAAGGCAGGAGGCGCAACACGATGCCTTCTCACCAGCCGTTCACTGGGGTGTCATGCTGTGTCCGACCGGAACCCCCCGTTCAGGACCCTCCCACCCACACCGACGGTGGCCCGACTGGGGCCCTAGTGGCGCCCGGGAAATGGTTTTGGCCTCTGTGGACCGTCGGCACACTTATATTCCCCCCATTGCCCCCATTGCCCCCCCCCCCCCCCCCTCATTTGTGGTGAATGGCGAAGGGAGGGCGTACCCCCTGAGTTTTGTAGATTAAAGATGCTCCGAGTGAAAGGGGGTCTTCAGAAATGCCCCAAACAACGCGACTGTTCCCCACTCTGGAAGCCCCCTGCCCCTGGGTCCCGGAACTGGACTGAACGCCCCCCCCCCCCTCGCGATGTATTAGAACGGCCGTACGCCGTAAGGGGAGGGGGGGATACCCCCCCCCCTGGACCCCCCTCCCCCCCACTAGACCCCCCCCCCTCGGCAAACAGGAACCAAGCAAACAAAAAAGAAATACAATACACACACAAACAAAGAAAAGGCAAAATGAAGACGAAGAAAGAAAGTAGAAGGAGCGGGAAAACACAAGAACCGGGCAAGCGTAGGTAACAGAAAAGCACAGTGATGCAGGGGTGACAACGCGTGTTAAGGGGCGGGACGGTTCACCCGCACCGACCCAGCGGAGAAGCAAAGCCAAAGCCAAAGCCGAAGCCCCCCCCCCTCCCCTGCTAATCCCACGTGTGGGCCCACTTCTGATTTTGTCCCCTGCTCTGAAGCGTTGGGGACCCCCCGTAGACGGTCCGGGTGACGTAGCCACTCCGCCCACTTGTTTGAGGCTGACAGCCAACATTTTTGCTTCGGCGCCTTCGGTGCCAAGAGGATTTAAGTTTCAAAATTTTCGGCCCGCCTTCGGCGGGGACCACAGGGCCACCCTGGGAGGAGGGGGGTCCCAGACAAACCCGCTCCCCTTCAGACCCCCCACTCCCCCCCTTCTAATACATCCCTGCCCCCCCCCCCCCCCCCGCCCTGCATCAGTCGGCACCTTCACAAGGCAGCAACCAGCAACCAACACGCCTCATATCAAAGGACAGGGGATTGCAGGCGCAAGGCCTTTTGGCGCCCCCGGCCCGACGGCCGTTTGGTGGACCGAGTTCAGTCGGGGCGGGGGCACGGGCCGGTGGGCAAGAGGCGGTCGTGTACCAGGACCTCTGAGCAGGTGGACGGACGAGTGCTGCACATGCGTACGTATGGGATGTGCCCCCACCCCCACCCACCCCCTGCTCTCTGCCACAGACCCGCAGGCCCGCACCCCATGAAGGGGGGGGGGGGGGTCACCCCGCTGAAGTGGCACGTGCGTCCGCGTGGGCTTGGATGCCCTTTCGGGGCCAGGGCGTGGTGTTGGCTCCGGTGGGTACGGACGGTGGATGGGGAGCGGCAACCGAGCTAGGGCCTACCTATTAGGCTGCTCGACGGTCTTGCTACTCTAGCAGCGTTAGCGGCCGAGCCTTGGACTGCCCCCTCCCGCAAGGCCTGGCCCCTGGCCTCTAAGCGGCGCAAGGCGGAGCAACCGGTGCCGCCCAGGAGCGGGGAGCACGCGCCCAAGAGAGGCAGAGCAGAGCATGCCCCCCCCCCCCCCCGCCGCCGGGTAAGAGGATGTGCCTGCGTATGCGGGGCGAGGCGTGGCATCCCCTCCAGAGGCTCTCCCCCAGTCGAGGCCCCCAACTGTGTGCCAGACGGGCGCCAGACGGGCGCCAGACAGGCAAGCAGGACTGCCTGCTGACCTTGGAAGGCGCTACAGGCGACGGCGGGGGCCGCCTGACCCATACGGGTCTCCCTCTTTCATATTGCCCCCCCCCCCCCTCCGCCACAGACACACACACTTGTTTTGGGGGGGGGGGGGTTGAGGGAGGGTTTGTTTTTGCGGCCCCCCTCCGACGTACCAAGACCTTTGCTGCGGTGACCCCCTCGTGTTCGTGGGCCCCTGGTGCTTTGTAATGCCTCGTCCACATGGACTGTCCTCGGAGCTGTCCTTTCGAAACGAAACATTTTTTTTGTTTGTTTTTCGGGCTAAGGACAGGATTCGGTTGACCGACGGCGGGTGACACCCAACCGACGATGGTTGGCGCTTAACCGACGGCGGTTGGTGCTTAACCGACGGCGGTTGGCGCTTAACCGACGGTGGTTGGCCAGTTACTCGGCGGCGGGGGCTGTGCGGAGGTTCGAGTGTACCCGAGGCTGGCGGGTTTTTCTTTTGGGCCCGAAGGACCGCCCCGCGTGTCACCAGAGCCCCCCCGAGCGCCTCAGCACTCTGCCTCCCCCGTGTCCTGCGCAGCGGAGCAGCTCGTCCCACAACAACACCTCCTCCCACTTGGGCCGCTACACCTCCTCCTCCGTGACGTCCACGGACGCCCACCGGCGGTCCTCGGAGCTGCAGCAGAGCGGCAACGTCACCCCCTCGAACGAGGGCGTCTACGGCGACGCGCAGGAGTTCCGGGGCAGCTCGGTCCTCGTGCAGTCGCCGGGGAAGGACGGCACCAGCGACGAGGGCATGGTGCAGATGTACAGCACGGACTCGGGGCTGGTCAAGTTCCAGTGGCTGGACGTGCACGCGTGGCTGCAGGTGCCTGGGGCCATCCCCCGTTCCCGTTTCGGTGGGTCGTGGCTCCTCTGCTCCTGTGTGCCCTCCGCAGGGGGGGGGGGGGGATTGAGGTCCACAAATTTTCCGAAATTTTCTGCAATTTCGCAATTTTCCGCAATTTTCCCGCAATTTTCCGCAATTTTCCCGCAATTTCCCCGCAATTTTTCGCAATTGGTTTTGACCCCCCCCCCCCCCCCGACCGCAATTCCCCCCCCCCTGCCCTCCGCTTGGTATTCGTGATGCGGGCCATTCTGCTGATGAGCTCACAGAGGCAGCCGAGTTGTTACGTCAACTTCACACGAAGATCATCAACCCTTTAAGTCTCCGGGTTTCCGGAGACCTCCGAAGACCTTGAAATCTTCCCATTTTGTACACTGGAGACTTGGAGACTAGACTTTTGTGACGGGTCCCTGAGGAAACTCTTGTCAGCCCTTTCGAAAAATGGGACCTGAAAAAATGTTGACGTTGCCTGAACATGTCCCATTTCCCCCCCATCCCCCCCATTTCCCCCCATTTTCCTTTCTTCTTGGAACATTTTCATACATTTTCCATGATATAATTTGTAACAATTACCCATTTCCTCCCATTTCCCCCCATTTCCCCCCATTTTCCCCCATTTCCCCCCATTCCCCCCATTTCACTCCATTCCCTCCATTTCCCCCATTTTCCCCGTTTCCCCCCATCCCCCCCCCCCATTCCCCCATTTCCCCCCTTTCCCCCATTTTTCCGTGGCCTGCTGGAGACTGGGAGACCTCCGGAGACGGAGACTTCCAAGGCCTGAAAGATGATGTTAGCCCCACACGTAGTCGAGTGTGCAACACGGGACCCAATTGGATTTGAGGACTATTATCGTTCTTTGACGTTGCCCCATCTTTCGGCTGGCCTTGGTGGAACAGGCCAGCAAGCGAAGTTGTGGCTCATCTCAGAGGCTATCCAGGACTCTGATGCGGCGTGGTTTAGCGCGCAGAGCGCTGTTGCATCTTTGACACAAGTTGCCCAGCCCCGTTCCATTGAGTGGTTACTGTTAAGAGACAGCCGACCCCTCCTGCTTTCTGATGCCCGCCTTCTTTCGGCATCCGATTTGTTGTCTTTCGGGGGTGAATGTCTGGATGCACAGTCCAGCACTGTGTTCCGTGGTCAACCAACCTTTGGATGCGGTTTGGGAGAACACGCTCGCAGCAGCAGCACGGTGACGGCACCGCACCGCCAGCAGCGCTGCGGCTCATCGCGCGGTTCAGGGGGGTGCGGCTGCGCGTCAAACTTCCTGGTTTTTTGTGCATTTGTGGTGATGGGGCAGCAGTCCTTCTCCACCCAGGGGAAGGGAAGGGGGGGGGCGGGGCGGGGTTCGCTTTGGGTCAACCAGGAGGGGGGGCGATCCCCCCCCCCTTCCTCTTGGGGCTGAGGGTTGGGGGGTATCCCCCCCCCCTCCTCTACAACCCCCACACGTGCCCACACCCCTTGGCGTCACATCCCACACACCAGCAGCCCCCGAGTTCTCCCTCCCCACCCCCGGCTGATACGCACGGCTCACGGCTGTAGTGGGGCCGTCAACAATGCAAAGCCAGGCCGAACAGCCCCCCTCCTCACGGTGCGGGTGTTGGGTTCCAGAACTGTATTGCCCTGCCCTGTGCAGGGCAGTGTTTACAGGGCAACCTGAAAATTGCTCTACGGGGGGGGGTGACATGGACGCCCGCCGAAGGAGGGGGGGGGTTGGAGAAATGGGGTTCCGTGTCGGGCCCTTTGTTTTGTGTAAGAACGGATGTTGGCGCCAAAGGCACAGGAACACAAATTTTGGCCCGAAAAAGTTTTTTCCACCAATAACCCCCCCCCCCCCCACATTTGAGTAGTCAAAATGATCAGCGCGACGTGGGTATCATTTTGAGCCATAGATGTTGGGTTGACCCCCCCCTCCCCCCCGGCACGGCAGGTCGGGCGCCCCCCCTGAACCCCCCCTCCCGTCACGGCGGCCAAGGAGGGAGGGGGGGGGTTGGGAAAATGGGCTTCCGTGTCACCCCCCCTCGCAGAGCAATTTTCTTCCTGCCCAGCAGTCGCAAGTGAATACATTCACCTTTCGCAATCATGGGGAACTGTGGGGAATTGTGGTGAACTGTGGGGAATTGTGGTGAACTGTGGGGAATTGTGGTGAACTGTGGGGAATTGTGGTGAACTGTGGGGAATTGTGGTGAACTGTGGGGAATTGTGGTGAACTGTGGGGAATTGTGGTGAACTGTGGGGAATTGTGGTGAACTGTGGGGAATTGTGGTGAACTGTGGGGAATCGTGAGGAATTACGTGGGAATATGTGGAATTGCGAAGAGTTGCGGGGCCTCTTTGCGAATTCAAGGGAATCGTGGGGGGGGGAGTAGTGCTCGATTTTGGGAAGCACCGAGACGCCGCGAGGGACAAAAGCGCAAGGCAAAGCGTCCGGGCACCGCCCCGGCCACCCCGCCTCCCACCACCTCCACCGCAGGCCGGGAAGGTGTTCAAGAAGAACTCGTGGGGCACGCACTACAAAGTGCGCATCCCCCCGGAGAACCCCTGGATGCAGGTCACTTTGCTCAAGGAGCTGGGGCCCGCCCAGTGGCGGCGCTGGGTCGCCTCCATGAACGACCTCGCGGCCTCGCCGCACCGGACGCTCGTGCGCCCCATTGGGCACAGCCAGAGCGGGGACGTGCACGCGGTGGTGCAGGTGTACTACGGCGTGGGGACGCTGCAGGACGTGCTGGACGACCCGCAGCTGACGTGGAAGATGCGGCTGACGGTGGCGCGGACGGTGGCGGAGGGGGTGGCGTGGATGCACACGGCGCTGGCGCCCCCGATGTTCCATGGCATGCTCGCCGCCAAGAGCGTGACGATCACGGAGCAGTGGCACGCCAAGGTCGGCGCTGGGGCGGGTGGTGGGGTGGTCTGCGGTTGGGGTGCCGCCCCCCCCCCCTCTACCGGTGAGCGTCTCGAAGGGCGTCCGGCAGGCCTTGTTCACAAGGAATTAATAACAAAGGGGGTGGGAGGGGTCTGGGTGGGTCCCACGAAGGGGCCGCTTATTCACCCTTGATTTTCCCTCAGCCAAATTTTGGGTCAAGATTTTTTTTTGGGTGGGTGGGTCTCAGAGCCAAAAGACCCCCCCCCCCCCCTCTAATACAATAGTCCGGTGCTTGCATGCTCGACCCACAGACGGCGGGGCTGTCTTTTAGGACTTTCTTTCTTTCTCCTTTTTTTTTTCGCACATAAGGACGGCCGGAGGGTATTGATGGCGGGTATTCGGTTAACCGACGGCGGTTGGCCGATGACCAACCGCAGTTCCTCCCCGGCTGGCGCTCTGCGGAGGTTCGTGCTGCGGTGTTCTTCGGGTCCCTCATCTGCACAATCCCCCATTGTTTCAACACCAACGCTGGGGTGCGCTGCACCTCCGCCTGCCTGGATCGGTGTCCTCAAAGCGTGCTGCACCTCTCGGCCTCGCTCACAGGGTGCGTGTCTGTGTGGGGGTTCCCTCTGTCGGGGCTGTCCTCGAGCACTCGATGTTCGGGACGGGAGGTCGGTGTTGTGCGGCAAAGGCGCCGCGGCCCGACCGTTTGAAGGGAGGGGCACAGGTGGCGCCTTTTGTCATGTGAGCGCATCCCCATGTCCGTTGTCAGCGTCCCCTGGGCCAAGCATGAGCAGCCGCAGCACCAAAGAGTTTGCTTTGTTGATGGTGATGGACCATTGTCTGTGCGCTCCGTCTGCCCCGTCTGCTCCGTTTGTGCTGTTGTAGCACCAGGACGGCGGGCGCCTTTCTACAACGAAGGATGCGAGCGGGTGAGCAGCTCAAGGATACGCCCCGAGGAGCAGGGGCGTCCTTAAGGGACGAGATTTTTTTTTTTTTGGCTAAGGACAGCCCTTAAGGACCGCCCCAAGGGACCACCAACCGCCAACCGCCAACTCCCATCAACTGCCAACCGCCACCAACCGCCAACCACCAACCGCTACCAACCGCCAGCCACCAACCGCCGCCAACCGCCAGCGGCGACCAACCGCCAGCTGCCAACCACTGCCAACCGCCTCCAACCACCAACCGCCGGCCACCAACCGCCGCCAACCACCACCAACCGCCACCAACCGCCAGTTGCCAACTGCCAACCGCCAACCGCTGCCAACCGCCAACCGCCAACTGCCACCAACCATGGTTGAGCACATGGAGTGCCCGCGGGCTTTTTTGGGAAACCGGAACACTTTTTTTTTTCCGTTAAGGACACCCCTGCCGAGGAGGCCCTCTCGGTGTAGCACCTGCTGAGCACAGTAATTGTTAAACGACTGCCAACGCGCGAGGCTACGGTCAGAGCCAGCTCTGCCCCACCTGTTCCCTCGCCGAGAGCGTGTGTAGTCCCTTGGAAAAATTTCTCGTGCCGTGGCATGCTTCTCCCTGCACATGTGGGTACCTAGGCATCTGTGGGAGCCTGTTGCGGGACAGCCTGAGAAGATCTGACAGGCCGGCCCACCATTTCGCGACCGCGGAGGAGCTGCAGGACACGTCCAGGCTGGTGGCGGAGGCACACCCAACCCAACCCCGCCCAGACATGCTGCCAGGCCCTGAGTTTCGGTAGGACGTAGCCCTGTGCCATCTACTACTCAGTAATAACTGCCGATGTGGCACCTGGACGGCGGTAAAACCAACTGCGTCCCGTGTCTGACTTGGCAGTCTCGGTAGGACGTAGCCCTGTACCATCCAAAACTCAGTAATAACTGCCGATGTGGCACCTCGACGGCGGTAAAACCAACTGCATCGCGTGTCTGACTCGGTAGGACCTGGCCTCCCTTGGGAACTAATCCTAATCCTGCGGCGCGCCCTGCGGAACAGGGGAACTTGCACCCTTTGTGAACCGTACTTTTGAATGGGGAGTGGTCATCGCAACATTTGTCCGTTTTGAGTACTGTGCCCCGCCGCTGTGCCCATTTGACCTCCTCCGTTCCCCCAAACTTGAGGAAAATCCGTGCGGTGCCAATTACCGTGCGGCGCCTGCGGCGCGCAGGACGCGATCGCTTTGACCGCGCCGGACCTGACGCACGCTCGCGGCCACTCCGACCCCAACCGCCGCCCTTTCCCTCCCGCACCCCATGACCGCCGCCGCTGCTGCCCCGCCCCCCCCCTCTCCACCGTCAGCTCGGCAACGTGGGGGTGAAGTACCTGATCGGGGACGAGAAGGAGGTGGCGGCGCTCTCCTGCGAGGACGACGTTGAGAACATGGGCCTCATCTTCCTCCAGCTGCTCTTCGGCGTCACCGGCAAACAGTACAAGGGCCGGGCCCTCGCGGACGTCCCCCCGAAGGACGTCCCCAACAACTTCGACTGGCCCAAGACCGTCCACACCAAAATGCACGCCCTCGCCCTCAAGTGTGTGGACCCGCGGCAGCGCAAGGGGCTGACGGCGGACGACCTGGTCCGCAGCATTCAGAAGCTGGTGGAGCTGGGGGGCTTTGCCCCGAAGGTGTCTGGTGCTGCGTGCCCCCCCCCCCCAAAGGGAAGGGGTAACCCCCCCCAGCAGCGGCGGCAGCGGCAGCGGCAGCGGCAGCAGCAGCGGCAGCGGCAGCGGCAGCGGCAGCGGCAGCGGCAGCAGCAGCGGCAGCGGCAGCGGCAGCAGCAGCAGCAGCGGCAGCGGCAGCGGCAGCGGCAGCGGCAGCGGCAGCGGCAGCGGCAGCGGCAGCGGCAGCGGCAGCGGCAGCGGCAGCGGCAGCGGCAGCGGCAGCGGCAGCGGCAGCGGCAGCGGCAGCGGCAGCGGCAGCGGCAGCGGCAGCGGCAGCGGCAGCGGCAGCGGCAGCAGCAGCGGCAGCGGCAGCGGCAGCAGCGGCAGCGGCAGCGGCAGCAGCAGCGGCAGCGGCAGCGGCAGCGGCAGCGGCAGCGGCAGCGGCAGCGGCAGCAGCAGCGGCAGCAGCAGCAGCAGCGGCCGCAGCAACAGCAGCAGCGGCCGCAGCAGCAGCAGCAGCGGCAGCAGCGGCGGCGGCAGCAGCGGCAGCAGCAGCAGGCGCCCTGCCCATGCCCAGCTACTGTCTCTCTAACCGCAAGTGCCAGCCTCAATGGCATTTGTAACCGACAGTAACCGCCCCCAACCGCTTTGGCAACCTCCTCCAACCGCCTGCCTAACCGCCTCTGGGGCCACCTCTGAGGACCTTTCCATTCCACCGCATCCCCCCCCCGCCCCCGCGTGCCCCTCCCTCCGCCCCTCCACAGGACTGCATGATCTGCATGGACGCCTCTCGCTCGGTGCTGCTCGAGTGCGGGCACTGCGCGACGTGCGAGGACTGCACGCAGGACATGCTCAAGACGGACCCGCACTGCCCCCTGTGCCGGCAGCCCTTCACGCGGATGGAGATCTGCGACGGCTCGCAGACCTTCTTCGCCCCCATCCCCGACCCCAAGTCCCCGGCGTCGCAGGACGGGCGGAGCCCCCCGAGGCACGACCAGAGCCCGCCCCCGAACAGATACCGCGCGTAGCCCCCGTGTGCGCTCCGTTGTGGGCCCCACCGGCGGCGGTTGTGGGGCAAACCGACGGCGGTTGTGGGGCAAACCGACGGCGGTTGTGGGGCAAACCGACGGCGGTTGTGGGGCAAACCGACGGCGGTTGTGGGGCAACCGACCGGACGGTTTTGTGGGCCTGGAGCACGGCACCGAACGAGGCGCCCGGGTTTGTCATCGGGATTTCCCCCGAAAGCCGCCGGATGGGACCAGAAGTTGGCGGGGGGGGGGCAGGGGGTGTGCCGCGCATCTGATTGGGAGCAGCCGTCGCGACCTTCCGTTGCCGGAGGGGGAGGGGGTCTGTGAGGGGCAGGGGAGCCATTGCCCGGGACCATCAGGACCCATGAGACTCGGCGGCGGAGGTCGCGAAGGTCCCAAAGGTATTCACTGAGTCGCACACATGCGATGACTGCTCCCGCTCGTCGCGCCGATTTCCAAAGGACCGGTTTGACGTCTTCCGGAAAAGGGGCTCGTTTACAGGCACAACAAAGACAGGGCCCCCAAAAGGATCGCGTTGCGTTCGTTGTCGAAGTCAGGGCGCGTGCGACGCGACGTTCTGTACCCCGAACCTCGACGGCGACGTGCCCGAAAAGTCTCGGCCGCCGCCCGCACGCCCCCGCCCGCGCACGCAGACCCGTACCCCCGCCCATGCGCCGCGCCGCTTCATGCCCAACGCCCCACGCCCGGCCCTTGCCTCGAGACTCTCCTGCGAATCGCCAATAGGCCCCCCCCCTTCGCACCAGCACGGCCTTGTCCACGCCCCTTCTGACCATCGATTTGCTCACCGCAGTCATCGCGGTCAAGATCTGAGGCGACAGTTTGTGAGCCACTTGTAGGGGCACCGAGGGACCCGGGGGGGGTTTACCCCCCCCCCCCATACCGAGGCCTTGTGCCAAACCCCCCCCCCCCCAATACTGAGGCCTTGTGCCAAATCCCCCCCCCCAAGCCCCGCTCCGGAGCCCCCAACCGACACCGACGGTGGACAACGCGGAACACCCGCCTGGGGCCCCTGCGGCGTCGGGGAAAGTGTCTTGGCCTCTGTGGACCGGGGGCACAGGAATCCCCCCCCATCCCCCCCCGCCCCCCCTTGTCATTTGTGGTGGATGGTAAAAGGGGAGTGCACCCCCCGGTCTTGTGGACATCCAAACCGCTCAGAATGAACCGTGAAACTCAAGAATTGCCCCCCCAGACCCGAGAAATGTTTGCCCCCCCTCCCCCCCCGCGCCCCAGGGATACATTGGAAGAGGGGGGGGTACCCAGCCTATCCCCAGCCACCGTCCCCCTGACGCCAAGTGCCAGCCTCAACGGCATTTATAACCGACAGTAATCGCCCCCAACCGCTCTGGCAACCGCCTCCAACCGCCTGTCCAACCGGTTCTGGGGCCACCTCTGTGGTCCCTTCCCTTCTAATGCATCTCCCCCCCCCCCTTTCCCTGCCCCCCCGCGGTGCTGTGCCCGTGAAGAGTTGTCGCCTCTCCAAACAATACCGCGCCCGAGACCGCACCCCACCTCCTTCATATTTGAATGCGATTCATCAGCGAATGTTGCTCCCACACGGCCCCCAAGAGTCGCGTGTGCCCGCCGGTCG
This sequence comes from Eutreptiella sp. 'Long Island Sound 2002', assembly GCA_964036045.1. NCBI lineage: Eukaryota > Euglenozoa > Euglenophyceae > Eutreptiales > Eutreptiaceae > Eutreptiella > Eutreptiella sp. 'Long Island Sound 2002'. Next base: position 7,835,100 of record OZ038396.1, on the reverse strand, counting down.
TGCGGATGCGCGGCCCCGTGTCTGACCCGTCGTTTTCCCTAACCTCCGCCGTGCGGTCCGCCACCGAGGGCCCGGTGCATGGGAACGCGCACCACCCCCTGCACATCCCCCACGATAGCGCATCGGGGCGGACCGGAGGGGGGCCCTCCGCGGTACCCCCCCCTGTCTCGCCCACCACACTTTCTGAGGAATTTTTTAGATTTTTTTCTGAAGTGTTTTTTGTAACGGTTTTTCAATTTTTATTTTTATTTTTCTTAATTTTGGTTTACATTTTTTTAATTTTTTTTAATTTTTTTGGACTTCTTGGAACACACTTTATGGACACATTCCGGGCTGTGCGGCTGCGCGGCGCCATGCCCCCCCCCCCCCCCGCCCCCTCTGCGATTTGGGAGAAGCACAGGGCCGCCGTGCCCGACACTGCCTTATCGGGGAACGGCCCCGGTGAACCAGAACCAGAACCAGAACCCCGCGCCCTCTGCACGGGCCTCGACACCTCAACTGACTATTTCGTTTCTGACCACGGCCTTGCTCGTCCTACAACCGGGGGCTAGTGCGGCGAATATGGTGACAGGGGCTGGGCAGGGACGCTTTGGCATGGCAACTTCGCGAAGGGGAGCCCCCAATGGTGTGTTAGGCTGAGAACCATCGGAGGAGGACCCCCCCCCCCCCCCGACCAAAGTGACCGTCGCGGGACAAAACGAATTTTACCATCGGGAAACTCTGGTCGGGCCATTTTGTAACACAATTTTTTTTGTTCCAGCCAGACTTGCCACTAGCGTGTGCCAGCTCAGACATGATCGGATGGAGCAGGGTCCTACTGAGCCACACGCTGGACGCAGCACGTTCCTACTGAGTTCTGGTGGTGCAATGGGCGGGTATTACTGAGTGGCCTTTGATACGGGGCCGTTTCCTACTCAGAACCAGTTTCTGTGCCCGACGCTCGTGGCATGTCTGGTCCCCCCCCCGCCCCGCCTCCTCTCTTCTAATAACTGGGAGCCCCCCATTGGCATGGGACGCCACGGGGCAGCAGCAGCGATTTCTGTGAGCAGAGGGACGACCGTCCCGCTCTCACGCACCAACCCACGCTTGCCCCCCCCCCCCCCCGGCCCTGTGTCACCGTCCCCACATCATTTGCGGGGGGGAGCACCCTCCAGAGCCCCACGGTCTTGCACCGACTGAAACTGGAGACCCCCCCCCCAAAAAAAGGAGAGGGTAGGGGGTTTGTGTTGCGCTCGCCAAAGGATGGACTGAGCGCAGGAACTTGGAGGAGAAAGGTTGTTATGTGCCCCCGTCGGGGAAACGACCCCGCAAGTGGCCATCCCAGGGCCCACCAGCCGCCGTTGGGGAGAGGTACCTCACCGCCGGCTTGGGATGGCCGCTTGGACGCACCTGGCCAACGGCGAAGGCATTTGCCTTCCTCTGCGTGGACTCGACGCAGAGAAGTGAAACAGGGCAAGTCCGGGGTTCCGTTGGCACAACCGACCAAGGCAAAGGGAAGGGAAGGAGTGTGGTGAGGCCGATGGGCACCATGGCCTACGGAGGGAAAGGCCAAGGGAAGGGAAAGGGGAGGGGAGAGGGAAGGTTAGGGCAGGGAGGAAGAGGAAGGTCAAAGGGTGGTGAGAAGCCGATGGGCACCACCGCCTATGGAGGGAAAGGGTCCAAGGGAAGGGCAGCGAATGGCGATCGGCCAGTAGGCGCCGCCAGCTGCAGACGAGATCATCACACCATGGCGTCATGCCAAAACCCCCCAAAAAAACGGTAGCTGTCATGTACACTCAAACCGTGTCCTTTCCACTCCAACTGCGGGTGTAACCGCCGCCCCCAGCCCCCCTGTCTAACCGCTTCTGGAACCCCCTCTGGGGCCCCTTCCCCTCCAATGCACCCGAAGAAGGTCGCGTAGTTCAGAGGTCATGCACGTGACGCCTGAACTAGTGGTGCTCGGTTCGAATCCCGATGGGGTCAAAGGTAGGAACGCGGTGTCCTGGGCGCTAGGGTGTCTGTGACCCCGCGAGCCGGAAGGGATGCTGCGAGGGACAGGTAGGGATCACGGTTACGCTGGAGTTCGGAGGGCGCCCGAGCACTTTACCTTTACCTTTACCCTCCAATGCACCCCCTTGCGAGAGCAACCCCCTCGTCTGAGCAGCCGTAGATCTGTCCCACTCTCACAGACCAAACCCGTGCCGATGCAATACGCACTAGAGGACTCCCGGGCGTCTTGACTCTGTCGTCTCCGAGACGCTCTGAGGGCAGGGGACCCTCGCTGACCCCCCGAGTCAATGACGCACGGTGCTTGTCCCCCGGGGGTGACGGGTCCGCTGCGCCCCCCCGCCCTCTTCTGTGTGACACGCAAAGCGAACCGGTGTGTGCGTCGGAGGTACCGACCCGCACACTGACCAGGAGGGGTCCTTTAGGAATTGGACTTTCTTTTTGTTAAGGACCGCCCCTTAAGGAACGCCCCCAGGGACCACCAACCGCCAGCCACCAACCGCCAATCGCCACCAACCGCCACGAACTGCCAACCGCCAACCGCCAATCGCCACCAACCGCCAACCACCAACCGCCGCCAACCGCCAACCGCCAATCGCCACCAACCGCCAACCACCAACCGCCACCAACTGCCAACCGCCAACCGCCAATCGCCACCAACCGCCAACCACCAACCGCCGCCAACCGCCAACCGCCAATCGCCACCAACCGCCACCAACTGCCAACTGCCAACCGCCAACCGCCAATCGCCACCAACCGCCAACCACCAACCGCCGCCAACCGCTAACCGCCAACCCCCATCAACCATGGCTGAACATATGAGCTACACAAGCGGTCTTTTTGCAAAACTACCGTTCAGGAACATTTAATTTTCCCCCTCTTAAGGACCCCCCTGACACTTACTAAAGGTCGCTGACACTCCCCTCCTCTTGGGTCCAACAACGGACTTCTGATGGAAAAAAAGGTCAAAGGTTGCACAAGGAAAATAATTTTCGAGCCCTTTTTGCTACACACACGCTTCGGAATCGCTTGAAGGGGACGGGGGTACCCACCCTACCCACCCTACGTACCCACTCTGCCAGCACGGGGACACACCGCATGTGTGGCGCCCGTACGAGCGGAGAAACACCGCCGGGTCTGGCCCCAAGTGCTCTGCAGTTTTCGCAGTTGACCGGCCGCCAGGCGTCCTCCATCTCTCGCAGGCTTGCCGTGGGCACGCCATCAGGACGGACAAGGAAGGTCACTGGCATGTCCACAGCCTCCCTGCTCCGGTCAGCCAGAGTCATCGTCCGCAGGAGGATCTGGAATGGGGAAGGGCAGGGAAGGGCATGCTCGCAGAATGGACGGCCGAGAACATGAAACACAAACGGGGAGACACACAGCGGAGCAAGCAGTAAGATGGCGGCAGTAGTCGCCCCCAAAAATGTGGTGGGGGTCTTGGTGGTTCCACCACCGATGAGGCCAGCCTCTGAGACCCGTGTGACTGTACCTCTCAAGATTGGGGCCCTTGGCAACGGGAAAGGGTGCGTGTTTGTCGGCACAACCACATCCTAAGTGGTGAGAAAGAAGAAGCGAGTCGGCCCTGCCATGAATAGCCACACCAACCTTTTGCCCCCACCCCCCACCCCACTAGGATAAGCCAATGCGTGGCTTTGATAGCTCGGGCACCTTTTCATTGTGGAGGGGCAGAGCATTGTGCATTTGCTTGGGGCATGTAACTTGGGAAAGCGCCGCCCCCCCCAAAACAATCGGCCCCCTCCCCAGTCCCCAACCCACCCTCCGGCCTACAGGTAGTTGTGTGTGTGTGTTGGGGGGGAGGGGGGGGCATCGCGTCATCACGAAGGAGTTGGGAGTTGGCCCCCTAGCGGTCCCTGCAGTATACAACAAGGAGGGTGTGCTTTCTCACGTGGTGGACGGTAGCACTCTTAACACATGTCGCTGTTACCTTGGTTTGCACCCCCTTCGCATGGTGCCCACCCAAATTTGCTGGCCGGAAGTTAGGGATTTGAAGCCAGGACCTCCATGCGTAGATTTTGGGGTGGTTACAGTCAAGCTTCGCGAATTTGAAATATGTGTTTTGCGCCATTGATGATCAGCACAGCCCCATGGCCGGGCTGGGGTCCGGGTTCTAGGGATCAAAGAAGAGTGGCTGCCCTACTGGCGAATGGGGATTGTACCACTGACGCAGATGTGGGAGCTGAGCGGGACCACCCGTGGTGGGAGCGTGATGGAGTCACGACTTAAGACTGGAGTCGGCAGTGGTGATGGTGACTGCACTCGATATTCTCGTTTCATTTGAAGTGAGGGTTTTAGGGTGCCTCACACGCAGTGTGCGGTGCGACTGGGGCCCGGTTGGTGTAGAACGCCGGTGCCAATGAATGTTGCCCAAAACCAGTCGCAGGGGCTTTAGCAAATGGATGGCCAATTGCTGTATCTCGGTAGCAATAAAAATGAGGTCCTTGGAGTGGAGTGGACCATTGTTGTATGCCAGCCCTTTGGGCCACTGCGTCCCTGTCTGAAAAGCTTGTGTAGTACACTGGCAGTGCGCAGTGCGACGGAGGCACACAACAATGACAATGACAACAATGTTGGAAAGAGGTACGTCACCCGGCAGTAGGGCAGTAGGGGAAGGTGGACAATGCACAGCTTCTCAACCCTTCATCATCCTCTACAACCCGTTGGGGGTCGGTGCACGGCACACGCCCAGTGCGTGCATAGTGCACACCTCCGGGCTGACCCTCACGAAAAGGCCCCAGATGGATGAATGGATAGTTGGAGATGTGCGCAAAACATGACGTTGAAGTTTGATATGATTGTGGCAATTCCAATGCCTGTGTTTTGGAACTGTGCTCTGTGGTCAGAAGGGTCTTCAGTTTTCTCTCTCCCTGATTCACGCCTTCAAGTTGAAGGCGTGGTTGGTGCCGCGCAGCTTACTCTGTCGCATTGGAAGGAGAAGACAGTGTCCCCTCTCTTTGTGAGGGGCAGGCCTGTTTTAAAGATACAATATGACTCTGGCCTCGCACTATCATGTGACATACCCGCGCTGAGAACTCACCTTCGCAGCTGTTGGACTATGTTCGCCGAAAGGAAATTGAAGAAAAAAAAAGGAACTGTGCTCTGTGGTCAGAATAGTATCACACACAACCGAGAGGCCGAGAGGCATACGTTGATGGTTGAATGTCCCAATACCGGCAATTCGAGGGGTGTTTCCCAATGCCCGGGACAGACCGGCAAGTCCGACCATTACAGACCGTGGCATAGCCATGATACCGCTCTCCAGATGGGGCCGTACAGTGGATTGGCATGGGAACAAAAAAAGAAAATAGTGTCACACACAACCGATAGGGGGAGCGCTGGGCATCTTTTTTTGACCATTCCCCATCCGTGCCTGTTTTTGCCCCCACCTCACCAAACAATTTTGAGTACCTTCTCGCCGTGTCCAAGAATTTGGCCCATCCTTTGCACCCGGTTTATGATGATGACAGGGGTGGTGGTTGGAAGTGGTGGGAGTGACATTTTGTGTTGTTGAATTCTCGTATCTCAGCTTATGCAAGGTGCCTTGCAGGGAAGGTTTATGGTCTAGTGCGGTCTACTCGGGGGACTTCCCAAGGTGAGGAGAAACCTGGGGCTAGAGATAAGATACTTAATACAAAGGTAGCGCGCCGGGCATGCGCCGGGGGCGCGCCGGGCAAACATTTCCCCACAGCATCGCATGCTCGGCACGGCACTCCACATGCCCAGCCTGCCCTTGTCTGCGACCCGCAGTCAAAATGCCCCGGATTCCGGCGAAATCCCGATGTACCGTCGCAGCCCCCGCCGGCACCGAGGCCGGACTGGCCCAGCCAAGCCCCCACTCCCGCAGCCCCCACTCGCGGTCGCTGGGCCGCCGGGAGGCGACGACGTACTGCGCGGACATCGGCCTGTACTCCGCCATCTCCAGGCCCTGCGTCTACGAGGGGGAGCGGCAGTCCGTGCACGTGATGCTGGAGGTGCAGACCCTGGGGGCGGCGGACCGCTGCCCCTTCCACCTCTGCGTGGTGCTGGACCGGTCGGGGTCCATGGCCGGGTATGGCCCCCTCCGCCGCGTGCCGATGGTGGTCCCGGTGTCACAACCCACCCACAGGGCGCTGCAGAGGGCGACAGGCCACGGCCGGTTACCTCTGAACGAGCCCAACGGGGCGCAGCGTCGGAGCCTGTGGCTCTGTCGGCACGGGATGCGCCCTGCCACGCCACCCATCAGGGGAGCACAGGCGGGAGCTGAGCGCCCCCAAGTGTACTCTCGATGGACACTTGGTGGAACTTTGGTCACGAGTGAAAGAAAACAAAACGCCCCCAAAGCCCAAGGCCCTCTTAGCCGCCCAAGATGCGGTTCAGAAGGACAAGTGCGGCTTGAGGGGCTGTGGGGACCCTTGAAAACCTCGTGATATGGCCAAAGCCCAAGGCCCATGCTCCTTCATATGCTCTCCTTCCTCCCGTTCTCGGTGTCGCAAATAGCCAGTCCGCCTCGTTGCGGTGCCCCAAGACCGCTTGCTTCTGGGCCGCCTTGTCTATGCACGGATCCGGCCGTGCCTGCGCAAGGGAGAGTGCGTTTAGCTTTCCGAGGGATGCCCCGGAACGGCAGAGAGCAGGCGCCGCCCCTTCCCCCGGGACGGAGTGGGTGGGGCATGAACAACGGGAGCAGTTGCGCGAGCCGGGGCTTGAACAAATGTCGTCAGCGAGCAGCACGCGGTTCGGGCGGGCGGGGGGAACGGCGGCGAGGCCCCCTTGCGCGGAGCGGGTGCAGTACCCCCCCCCCCCCCCGCCGCCTAAAGCACAGTCAACCCAAACATGGAACACCGAATGCACGCCACGACCCGAACCCCGGACTCAAGCGGCGGAGTGACCCCAGGCGATAAAGCCCAGAACCCAAAGCCCTGATCCCACAGCCCTGACCCCAGCCGGGGAGGCAGGGACTGGAACACTGGGACAATGCAGCAGGCCACTGGCCACAAGCCCGAACTTGAGAACTGATTACGCGATGAAGGCCGTGGGGCAGGCGCGGCTGGAGCGAAAGTGGCGGTTCCACACCCGACCAATTGCGCCCCCCCCCCCCCCCCGCCGCCCCCACCCTTGGATCGTAACCGCCCTTTGAATAGTGACAGGAGGGGCAAGGGAACCGTCACTTTCAGTGTTCCAAATTCACTTTGAAGGTTGGATGATGAGCTGCTCCCGCGTGTTCGCTGGCTGGACAAGGGCGACCTGAAAATTGCTGTGCGGGGGGGGGGGAGGGGGTAACATGGACGCCCGCCGAAGGAGGGGGGGGGGGGGCGGTTGGAGAAAAGGGGTTCTGTGTCGGGCCCTTTGTTTTGTGTAAGAACGGATGTTGGCGCTGAAGGCGCAGGAACACAAATTTTGGCCCGAAAAGGTTTTTTCCACCAATAATCCCCCCCACATTTGAGTAGTCAAAATGATCAGCGCAACGTGGGTATCATTTTGAGCCATAGATGTTGGGTTGACCCCCCCTCCCCCCCGGCACAGCAGGTCGGGCACCCCCGCCCTGAACCCCCCCTCCCGTCACGGCGGCCAAGGAGGGGGGAGGGGGGGGTTGGGAAAATGGGCTTCCGTGTCACCGCCCCCCCCCCCCCCCGCAGAGCAATTTTCTTCCCGCCAAGGTAGTGTTATGGGTGCGGTGCATCGCCGTGTACCCCGCGCTCAGTGCACCTCCGCTCGTGCGCACACTCTTGCCACCCGCGCCCTCCTCTCCTTTGCCACCGCGGAGTCCGGGACTAGAGGGTCAGCGCCTGAACCTGCGAACGGCTCCAGTGCTCTGCCTGACACGGGGTACAGTGCAGTGCCCGGGACGGTGCATGAAGAGCGTGTCATCCCGTTGCGGGGGTTTGGGATGGTGATGCGGGAGCGCGGAGGGGGTCTCACAACGCTTCGCGGGCTTCCCCGGGGGCCCGATGCTCCTGAGGGTCCGGCAGGTTAATGCACCGGGAGGGGGGGTATACAAGAATACGGGACGCACAATGGTAGAGGCAGTTGAACGCGGACAATGGCACCTGAAAAATCTGGTTACCCTTTTGAAACAACAGCTGAAAGAGAAAAAACAAGCAGGAAGGGGAGGCTGAAAACCAAGAGGCACAGGCTAGATGCTCTACTGAAAAACTTCATGCTAAGATGATGCATTTTCTCAAAACTCCAAGGTGCATTGCGCGCAAAAATGTTGATGGCACATCGCACGGATGTAGTCATCAAAGCCACCTGAAATGAATTGTGCCAAAAACAATTGGTGTGTAGTTTTGCAAGTCTTCATCGGTGCCTCTAATATGCAAACTGGGACGACCAATATCTTTGTTGCATCAACAAGCGCTAGGCAAAGGACAAGCATAGGACAAGCAGAGGCAAGGGGCGGGGGGGTCTCCGTGTCGGGCCGAACAATGAGCCGAAGCGGCGCCTGGAACAGTGCTTTGGCCCCGGTCGACCGAGGCACGGGATCTACCCCCCCCCCCCCCCCCCCACATTCTCAAGGCAACATTCGGCACTGGTCTGGTTTTGTGCTGCGGTGCAGCAAAGGCCAACCAATGCCCAGAGAGCGTTGTGGCGACGACCATATGCCTGTGAC
>OZ038396.1:7104708-7171380 GCA_964036045.1 Eutreptiella sp. 'Long Island Sound 2002' | reverse complement strand
GGCAATAATTAGTTACAAGGGCCTGGGGGGTGGCGATAATTAGTTACAAGGGCCTGGGGGGTGGCGATAATTAGTTACAAGGGCCTGGGGGGTGGCGATAATTAGTTACAAGGGCCTGGGGGGTGGCGATAATTAGTTACAAGGGCCTGGGGGGTGGCGATAATTAGTTACAAGGGCCTGGGGGGTGGCGATAATTAGTTACAAGGGCCTGGGGGATGGCGATAATTAGTTACAAGGGCCTGGTGTGGCAATAATTAGTTACAAGGGCCTGGGGGATGGCGGATAATTAGTTACAAGGGCCTGGGGGGTGGCGATAAGTAGTTACAAGGCCTGGGGGGTGGCGATAATTAGTTACAAGGGCCTGAGGGGGTGGCAATAATTAGTTACAAGGGCCTGGGGGGTGGCGATAATTAGTTACAAGGGGCCTGGGGGGTGGCGATAATTAGTTACAAGGGCCTGGGGGGGTGGCGATAATTAGTTACAAGGGCCTGGGGGATGGCGATAATTAGTTACAAGGGCCTGGGGGGTGGCGATAATTAGTTACAAGGGCCTGGGGGGTGGCGATAATTAGTTACAAGGGCCTGGGGGGTGGCGATAATTAGTTACAAGGGCCTGGGGGTGGCATAATTAGTTACAAGGGCCTGGGGGGTGGCGATAATTAGTTACAAGGGCCTGGGGGGTGGCGATAATTAGTTACAAGGGCCTGGGGGGTGGCGATAATTAGTTACAAGGGCCTGGGGGGTGGCGATAATTAGTTACAAGGGCCTGGGGGGTGGCGATAATTAGTTACAAGGGCCCTGGGGGTGGCGATAATTAGTTACAAGGGCCTGGGGGGTGGCAATAATTAGTTACAAGGCCTTGGGGGGTGGCGATAATTAGTTACAAGGGCCTGGGGGGTGGCGATAATTAGTTACAAGGGCCTGGGGGATGGCGATAATTAGTTACAAGGGCCTGGGGGGTGGCGATAATTAGTTACAAGGGCCTGGGGGGTGGCGATAATTAGTTACAAGGGCCTGGGGGGTGGCAATAATTAGTTACAAGGGCCTGGGGGGTGGCAATAATTAGTTACAAGGGCCTGGGGGATGGCGATAATTAGTTACAAGGGCCTGGGGGGTGGCGATAATTAGTTACAAGGGCCTAGGGGATGGCGATAATTAGTTACAAGGGCCTGGGGGGTGGCGATAATTAGTTACAAGGGCCTGGGGGGTGGCGATAATTAGTTACAAGGGCCTGGGGGGTGGCAATAATTAGTTACAAGGCCTTGGGGGGGGGCAATAATTAGTTACAAGGCCTGGGGGGTGGCGATAATTAGTTACAAGGGCCTGGGGGGTGGCAATAATTAGTTACAAGGGCCTGGGGGGTGGCGATAATTAGTTACAAGGGCCTGGGGGATGGCGATAATTAGTTACAAGGGCCTGGGGGGTGGCAATAATTAGTTACAAGGGCCTGGGGGGTGGCGATAATTAGTTACAAGGGCCTGGGGGATGGCGATAATTAGTTACAAGGGCCTGGGGGGTGGCGATAATTAGTTACAAGGCCTTGGGGGGTGGCGATAATTAGTTACAAGGGCCTGGGGGGTGGCAATAATTAGTTACAAGGGCCTGGGGGGTGGCGATAAGTAGTTACAAGGGCCTGGGGGGTGGCAATAATTAGTTACAAGGGCCTGGGGGATGGCGATAATTAGTTACAAGGCCCTGGGGGGTGGCGATAATTAGTTACAAGGGCCTGGGGGGTGGCGATAATTAGTTACAAGGGCCTGGGGGGTGGCGATAATTAGTTACAAGGGCCTGGGGGGTGGCGATAATTAGTTACAAGGGCCTGGGGGGTGGCGATAATTAGTTACAAGGGCCTGGGGGATGGCGATAATTAGTTACAAGGGCCTGGGGGGTGGCGATAATTAGTTACAAGGGCCTAGGGGGTGGCAATAATTAGTTACAAGGGCCTGGGGGGTGGCGATAATTAGTTACAAGGGCCTGGGGGGTGGCGATAATTAGTTACAAGGGCTTGGGGGGTGGCAATAATTAGTTACAAGGGCCTGGGGGGTGGCGATAATTAGTTACAAGGGCCTGGGGGGTGGCGATAATTAGTTACAAGGCCTTGGGGGGTGGCGATAATTAGTTACAAGGGCCTGGGGGGTGGCGATAATTAGTTACAAGGCCTTGGGGGGGGGCGATAATTAGTTACAAGGGCCTGGGGGGTGGTGATAATTAGTTACAAGGGCCTGGGGGGTGGCAATAATTAGTTACAAGGCCTTGGGGGGTGGCGATAATTAGTTACAAGGGCCTGGGGGGTGGCGATAATTAGTTACAAGGGCCTGGGGGATGGCGATAATTAGTTACAAGGGCCTGGGGGGTGGCGATAATTAGTTACAAGGGCCTGGGGGGTGGCGATAATTAGTTACAAGGGCTTGGGGGGTGGCGACAATTAGTTACAAGGGCCTGGGGGGTGGCGATAATTAGTTACAAGGGCCTGGGGGATGGCGATAATTAGTTACAAGGGCCTGGGGGGTGGCGATAATTAGTTACAAGGGCCTAGGGGGTGGCAATAATTAGTTACAAGGGCCTGGGGGGTGGCGATAATTAGTTACAAGGGCCTGGGGGGTGGCGATAATTAGTTACAAGGGCTTGGGGGGTGGCAATAATTAGTTACAAGGCCTTGGGGGGGGGCGATAATTAGTTACAAGGCCTGGGGGGTGGCGATAATTAGTTACAAGGGCCTGGGGGGTGGCGATAATTAGTTACAAGGGCCTGGGGGGTGGCGATAATTAGTTACAAGGGCCTGGGGGGTGGCAATAATTAGTTACAAGGGCCTGGGGGGTGGCGATAATTAGTTACAAGGGCCTGGGGGGTGGCGATAATTAGTTACAAGGGCCTGGGGGATGGCGATAATTAGTTACAAGGGCCTGGGGGGTGGCGATAATTAGTTACAAGGGCCTGGGGGGTGGCGATAATTAGTTACAAGGGCCTGGGGGGTGGCGATAATTAGTTACAAGGGCCTGGGGGATGGTGATAAATAGTTACAAGGGCCTGGGGGATGGCAATAATTAGTTACAAGGGCCTGGGGGGTGGCGATAATTAGTTACAAGGGCCTGGGGGGTGGCGATAATTAGTTACAAGGGCCTGGGGGGTGGCAATAATTAGTTACAAGGGCCTGGGGGGTGGCAATAATTAGTTACAAGGGCCTGGGGGGTGGCAATAATTAGTTACAAGGGCCTGCGGGGTGGCGATAATTAGTTACAAGGGCCTGGGGGATGGCGATAATTAGTTACAAGGGCCTGGGGGGTGGCGATAAGTAGTTACAAGGGCCTGGGGGGTGGCGATAATTAGTTACAAGGGCCTGGGGGGTGGCGATAATTAGTTACGAGGCCTTGGGGGGTGGCGATAATTAGTTACAAGGCCTTGGGGGGTGGCGATAATTAGTTACAAGGGCCTGGGGGGTGGCAATAATTAGTTACAAGGCCTTGGGGGGTGGCGATAATTAGTTACAAGGGCCTGGGGGGTGGCGATAATTAGTTACAAGGGCCTGGGGGATGGCGATAATTAGTTGCAAGGGCCTGGGGGGTGGCCATAATTAGTTACAAGGGCCTAGGGGGTGGCGATAATTAGTTACAAGGGCCTGGGGGGTGGCAATAATTAGTTACAAGGGCCTGGGGGGTGGCGATAATTAGTTACAAGGGCCTGGGGGATGGCGATAATTAGTTACAAGGGCCTGGGGGGTGGCGATAATTAGTTACAAGGGCCTGGGGGGTGGCAATAATTAGTTACAAGGGCCTGGGGGGTGGCGATAATTAGTTACAAGGGCCTAGGGGGTGGCGATAATTAGTTACAAGGGCCTGGGGGGTGGCGATAATTAGTTACAAGGCCTTTGGGGGGGGGCGATAATTAGTTACAAGGCCTGGGGGGTGGCGATAATTAGTTACAAGGGCCTGGGGGGTGGCGATAAGTAGTTACAAGGGCCTGGGGGGTGGCGATAATTAGTTACAAGGCCTTGGGGGGTGGCGATAATTAGTTACAAGGGCCTGGGGGATGGCGATAATTAGTTACAAGGGCCTGGGGGGTGGCGATAATTAGTTACAAGGGCCTGGGGGGTGGCAATAATTAGTTACAAGGGCCTGGGGGGTGGCAATAATTAGTTACAAGGGCCTGGGGGATGGCGATAACTAGTTACAAGGGCCTGGGGGATGGCGATAAATAGTTACAAGGGCCTGGGGGGTGGCAATAATTAGTTACAAGGGCCTGGGGGGTGGCGATAATTAGTTACAAGGGCCTGGGGGGTGGCGATAATTAGTTACAAGGGCCTGGGGGGTGGCGATAATTAGTTACAAGGGCCTGGGGGGTGGCGATAAGTAGTTACAAGGGCCTGGGGGGTGGCAATAATTAGTTACAAGGGCCTGGGGGGTGGCGATAATTAGTTACAAGGCCTTGGGGGGTGGCGATAATTAGTTACAAGGGCCTGGGGGGTGGCGATAATTAGTTACAAGGGCCTGGGGGGTGGCGATAATTAGTTACAAGGGCCTGGGGGGTGGCGATAATTAGTTACAAGGCCTTGGGGGGTGGCGATAATTAGTTACAAGGGCCTGGGGGGTGGCGATAATTAGTTACAAGGGCCTGGGGGGTGGCGATAATTAGTTACAAGGGCCTGGGGGGTGGCGATAATTAGTTACAAGGGCCTGGGGGGTGGCAATAATTAGTTACAAGGGCCTGGGGGGTGGCGATAATTAGTTACAAGGGCCTGGGGGATGGCGATAATTAGTTACAAGGGCCTGGGGGGTGGCAATAATTAGTTACAAGGGCCTGGGGGGTGGCGATAATTAGTTACAAGGGCCTGGGGGGTGGCGATAATTAGTTACAAGGGCCTGGGGGGTGGCGATAATTAGTTACAAGGGCCTGGGGGGTGGCGATAATTAGTTACAAGGGCCTGGGGGGTGGCAATAATTAGTTACAAGGGCCTGGGGGATGGCGATAATTAGTTACAAGGGCCTGGGGGGTGGCGATAATTAGTTACAAGGGCCTTGGGGGTGGCGATAATTAGTTACAAGGGCCTGGGGGGTGGCGATAATTAGTTACAAGGGCCTGGGGGGTGGCGATAATTAGTTACAAGGGCCTGGGGGGTGGCAATAATTAGTTACAAGCCCTTGGGGGGGGGCGATAATTAGTTACAAGGCCTGGGGGGTGGCAATAATTAGTTACAAGGCCTTGGGGGGTGGCGATAATTAGTTACAAGGGCCTGGGGGGTGGCAATAATTAGTTACAAGGGCCTGGGGGGTGGCGATAATTAGTTACAAGGGCCTGGGGGGTGGCAATAATTAGTTACAAGGCCTTGGGGGGTGGCGATAATTAGTTACAAGGGCCTGGGGGGTGGCGATAATTAGTTACAAGGGCCTGGGGGATGGCGATAATTAGTTACAAGGGCCTGGGGGGTGGCGATAATTAGTTACAAGGGCCTGGGGGGTGGCGATAATTAGTTACAAGGCCTTGGGGGGGTGGCAATAATTAGTTACAAGGGCCTGGGGGATGGCGATAATTAGTTACAAGGGCCTGGGGGGTGGCGATAATTAGTTACAAGGGCCTGGGGGGTGGCGATAATTAGTTACAAGGGCCTGGGGGGTGGCGATAATTAGTTACAAGGGCCTGGGGGGTGGCAATAATTAGTTACAAGCCCTTGGGGGGGGGCGATAATTAGTTACAAGGCCTGGGGGGTGGCAATAATTAGTTACAAGGCCTTGGGGGGTGGCGATAATTAGTTACAAGGCCTGGGGGGTGGCAATAATTAGTTACAAGGGCCTGGGGGGTGGCGATAATTAGTTACAAGGGCCTGGGGGGTGGCGATAATTAGTTACAAGGGCCTGGGGGGTGGCGATAATTAGTTACAAGGGCCTGGGGGGTGGCGATAATTAGTTACAAGGCCTTTGGGGCGGGGCGATAATTAGTTACAAGGGCCTGGGGGGTGGCGATAATTAGTTACAAGGGCCTGGGGGGTGGCAATAATTAGTTACAAGGCCTTGGGGGGTGGCGATAATTAGTTACAAGGGCCTGGGGGGTGGCGATAATTAGTTACAAGGGCCTGGGGGATGGCGATAATTAGTTACAAGGGCCTGGGGGGTGGCGATAATTAGTTACAAGGGCCTGGGGGGTGGCGATAATTAGTTACAAGGGCCTGGGGGGTGGCGATAATTAGTTACAAGGGCCTGGGGGGTGGCAATAATTAGTTACAAGGGCCTGGGGGGTGGCAATAATTAGTTACAAGGGCCTGGGGGGTGGCGATAATTAGTTACAAGGGCCTGGGGGGTGGCGATAATTAGTTACAAGGGCCTGGGGGGTGGCGATAATTAGTTACAAGGGCCTGGGGGGTGGCGATAATTAGTTACAAGGGCCTGGGGGGTGGCAATAATTAGTTACAAGCCCTTGGGGGGGGGCGATAATTAGTTACAAGGCCTGGGGGGTGGCAATAATTAGTTACAAGGCCTTGGGGGGTGGCGATAACTAGTTACAAGGCCTGGGGGGTGGCAATAATTAGTTACAAGGCCTTGGGGGGTGGCGATAATTAGTTACAAGGGCCTGGGGGGTGGCGATAATTAGTTACAAGGGCCTGGGGGGTGGCGATAATTAGTTACAAGGCCTTGGGGGGTGGCGATAATTAGTTACAAGGGCCTGGGGGGTGGCGATAATTAGTTACAAGGGCCTGGGGGGTGGCGATAATTAGTTACAAGGGCCTGGGGGGTGGCGATAATTAGTTACAAGGGCCTGGGGGGTGGCAATAATTAGTTACAAGCCCTTGGGGGGGGGCGATAATTAGTTACAAGGCCTGGGGGGTGGCAATAATTAGTTACAAGGCCTTGGGGGGTGGCGATAATTAGTTACAAGGCCTGGGGGGTGGCAATAATTAGTTACAAGGGCCTGGGGGGTGGCGATAATTAGTTACAAGGGCCTGGGGGGTGGCGATAATTAGTTACAAGGGCCTGGGGGGTGGCGATAATTAGTTACAAGGGCCTGGGGGGTGGCGATAATTAGTTACAAGGCCTTGGGGGGGGGGCGATAATTAGCTACAAGGGCCTGGGGGGTGGCGATAATTAGTTACAAGGGCCTGGGGGGTGGCAATAATTAGTTACAAGGCCTTGGGGGGTGGCGATAATTAGTTACAAGGGCCTGGGGGGTGGCGATAATTAGTTACAAGGCCCTGGGGGATGGCGATAATTAGTTACAAGGGCCTGGGGGGTGGCGATAATTAGTTACAAGGGCCTGGGGGGTGGCGATAATTAGTTACAAGGGCCTGGGGGGTGGCGATAATTAGTTACAAGGGCCTGGGGGGTGGCAATAATTAGTTACAAGGGCCTGGGGGATGGCGATAATTAGTTACAAGGGCCTGGGGGGTGGCGATAATTAGTTACAAGGGCCTGGGGGGTGGCGATAATTAGTTACAAGGGCCTGGGGGGTGGCGATAATTAGTTACAAGGGCCTGGGGGGTGGCGATAATTAGTTACAAGGGCCTGGGGGGTGGCAATAATTAGTTACAAGCCCTTGGGGGGGGGCGATAATTAGTTACAAGGCCTGGGGGGATGGCGATAATTAGTTACAAGGCCTTGGGGGGTGGCGATAATTAGTTACAAGGCCTGGGGGGTGGCAATAATTAGTTACAAGGCCTTGGGGGGTGGCGATAATTAGTTACAAGGGCCTGGGGGGTGGCGATAATTGGTTACAAGGGCCTGGGGGATGGCGATAATTAGTTACAAGGGCCTGGGGGATGGCGATAATTAGTTACAAGGGCCTGGGGGGTGTCGATAATTAGTTACAAGGGCCTGGGGGGTGGCAATAATTAGTTACAAGGGCCTGGGGGGTGGCAATAATTAGTTACAAGGGCCTGCGGGATGGCGATAACTAGTTACAAGGGCCTGGGGGATGGCGATAAATAGTTACAAGGGCCTGGGGGGTGGCAATAATTAGTTACAAGGGCCTGGGGGGTGGCAATAATTAGTTACAAGGGCCTGGGGGGTGGCGATAATTAGTTACAAGGGCCTGGGGGGTGGCGATAATTAGTTACAAGGGCCTGGGGGGTGGCGATAATTAGTTACAAGGCCTTGGGGGCTGGCCATAATTAGTTACAAGGGCCTGGCGGGTGGCGATAATTAGTTACAAGGGCCTGGGGGATGGCGATAATTAGTTACAAGGGCCTGGGGGGTGGCGATAATTAGTTACAAGGCCTTGGGGGGTGGCGATAATTAGTTACAAGGGCCTGGGGGATGGCGATAATTAGTTACAAGGGCCTGGGGGCTGGCGATAATTAGTTACAAGGCCTTGGGGGCTGGCGATAATTAGTTACAAGGGCCTGGGGGGTGGCGATAATTAGTTACAAGGGCTGGGGGGTGGCGATAATTAGTTACAAGGGCCTGGGGGGTGGCGATAATTAGTTACAAGGCCTTGCGGGGTGGCGATAATTAGTTACAAGGGCCTGGGGGGTGGCGATAATTAGTTACAAGGGCCTGGGGGGTGGCGATAATTAGTTACAAGGGCCTGGGGGGTGGCGATAATTAGTTACAAGGCCTTGGGGGTGGCGATAATTAGTTACAAGGCCTTGGGGGGTGGCAATAATTAGTTACAAGGGCCTGGGGGGTGGCGATAAGTAGTTACAAGGGCCTGGGGGGTGGCGATAATTAGTTACAAGGGCCTGGGGGGTGGCGATAATTAGTTACAAGGGCCTGGGGGGTGGCGATAATTAGTTACAAGGCCTTGGGGGGTGGCGATAATTAGTTACAAGGGCCTGGGGGGTGGCGATAATTAGTTACAAGGGCCTGGGGGGTGGCGATAATTAGTTACAAGGGCCTGGGGGGTGGCGATAATTAGTTACAAGGGCCTGGGGGGTGGCGATAAATAGTTACAAGGGCCTGGGGGATGGCGATAATTAGTTACAAGGCCTTGGGGGATGGCGATAATTAGTTACAAGGGCCTGGGGGATGGCGATAATTAGTTACAAGGGACTGGGGAGTGGCAATAATTAGTTACAAGGGCCTGGGGGGTGGCGATAATTAGTTACAAGGGCCTGGGGGATGGCGATAAATAGTTACAAGGGCCTGGGGGGTGGCGATAATTAGTTACAAGGCCTTGGGGGATGGCAATAATTAGTTACAAGGGCCTGGGGGGTGGCGATAATTAGTTACAAGGGCCTGGGGGGTGGCGATAATTAGTTACAAGGGCCTGGAGGGTGGCAATAATTAGTTACAAGGGCCTGGGGGGTGGCAATAATTAGTTACAAGGGCCTGGGGGGTGGCGATAATTAGTTACAAGGCCTTGGGGGATGGCGATAATTAGTTACAAGGGCCTGGGGGGTGGCGATAATTAGTTACAAGGGCCTGGGGGGTGGCAATAATTAGTTACAAGGGCCTGGGGGGTGGCGATAATTAGTTACAAGGGCCTGGGGGGTGGCGATAATTAGTTAAGGCCTTGGGGGGTGGCGATAATTAGTTACAAGGGCCTGGGGGGTGGCAATAATTAGTTACAAGGGCCTGGGGGATGGCGATAAATAGTTACAAGGGCCTGGGGGGTGGCAATAATTAGTTACAAGGGCCTGGGGGATGGCGATAATTAGTTACAAGGGCCTGGGGGGTGGCGATAATTAGTTACAAGGCCTTGGGGGTGGCGATAATTAGTTACAAGGCCTTGGGGGGTGGCAATAATTAGTTACAAGGGCCTGGGGGGTGGCGATAATTAGTTACAAGGCCTTGGGGGTGGCAATAATTAGTTACAAGGGCCTGGGGGGTGGCGATAATTAGTTACAAGGGCCTGGGGGGTGGCAATAATTAGTTACAAGGGCCTGGGGGGTGGCGATAATTAGTTACAAGGGCCTGGGGGATGGCGATAATTAGTTACAAGGGCCTGGAGGGTGGCGATAATTAGTTACAAGGCCTTGGGGGGTGGCGATAATTGGTTACAAGGGCCTGGGGGGTGGCAATAATTAGTTACAAGGGCCTGGGGGGTGGCGATAATTAGTTACAAGGGCCTGGGGGATGGCAATAATTAGTTACAAGGGCCTGGGGGGTGGCAATAATTAGTTACAAGGGCCTGGGGGGTGGCGATAATTAGTTACAAGGGCCTGGGGGGTGGCGATAATTAGTTACAAGGGCCTGGGGGGTGGCGATAATTAGTTACAAGGGCCTTGGGGGGTGGCGATAATTAGTTACAAGGGCCTGGGGGGTGGCGATAATTAGTTACAAGGCCTTGGGGGGGGGCGATAATTAGTTACAAGGGCCTGGGGGGTGGCGATAATTAGTTACAAGGGCCTGGGGGGTGGCGATAATTAGTTACAAGGGCCTGGGGGGTGGCGATAATTAGTTACAAGGGCCTGGGGGATGGCAATAATTAGTTACAAGGGCCTGGGGGGTGGCAATAATTAGTTACAAGGGCCTGGGGGGTGGCGATAATTAGTTACAAGGGCCTGGGGGGTGGCAATAATTAGTTACAAGGGCCTGGGGGATGGCGATAATTAGTTACAAGGGCCTGGGGGGTGGCGATAATTAGTTACAAGGGCCTGGGGGGTGGCGATAATTAGTTACAAGGGCCTGGGGGATGGCGATAATTAGTTACAAGGGCCTGGGGGGTGGCGATAATTAGTTACAAGGGCCTGGGGGGTGGCAATAATTAGTTACAAGGGCCTGGGGGATGGCGATAATTAGTTACAAGGGCCTGGGGGGTGGCGATAATTAGTTACAAGGGCCTGGGGGGTGGCGATAATTAGTTACAAGGGCCTGGGGGATGGCGATAATTAGTTACAAGGGCCTGGGGGATGGCGATAAATAGTTACAAGGGCCTGGGGGGTGGCGATAATTAGTTACAAGGGCCTGGGGGGTGGCGATAATTAGTTACAAGGGCCTGGGGGGTGGCGATAATTAGTTACAAGGGCCTGGGGGGTGGCGATAATTAGTTACAAGGGCCTGGGGGGTGGCGATAATTAGTTACAAGGCCTTGGGGGGTGGCGATAATTAGTTACAAGGGCCTGGGGGGTGGCGATGATTAGTTACAAGGCCCTGGGGGGTGGCGATAATTAGTTACAAGGGCCTGGGGGGTGGCAATAATTAGTTACAAGGGCCTGGGGGGTGGCGATAATTAGTTACAAGGGCCTGGGGGATGGCGATAATTAGTTACAAGGGCCTGGGGGATGGCGATAATTAGTTACAAGGCCTTGGGGGGGGGCGATAATTAGTTACAAGGCCTTGGGGGTGGCGATAATTAGTTACAAGGGCCTGGGGGGTGGCGATAAATGGAGGAAAATTGGGGGGGAATGGGTGAAAAATGGGACATATTCAGGCAACTTCCCCATTTTTCCAGGTCCCATTTTTCCAAGGGCCGACAAGAGTTTCTTCAGAGGCCCTCTGCAAACATTTAGTCTCCAAGTCTCCAGTGGAAAAATGGGAAAACTTCAAGGTCTGTGGAAAACCGGAGACTTCAAAGGGTTGTCTTTACTACAATCAAACTGTTGACTTTGATATTAGTGTTGACTTTGATATTGATGCTGACTTTGATATTGACAAAAGGCAGCCCATGGCGCAGGGCTCCCTCCTGACGAGCCATGCATTCCCTGACGGCCGCCAGTGGCTCTGGACAGGGGACAAGAGCGGGGGACCACAACAACAGAGGGTCAGCAGGGACGAGAGGCAGCAAGAGACAGGGCCGGTGGGGGGAGGAGGGGGACCGCTTCAGCAGCTGCAATGCAGCGTGGACGTTGGGGTCATTGTGCTTGAACTCGAGGGTCTTCACCGCCGCGTGCTCGCCCAGTTTGTTCTTGACCAGCGTCACAGTCCCGAAGCCCCCGATGCCGAGCACCTGCGGACACACACCACCGAAGGCCACCCTCAAGGCCAAGCGCACGAATCTCGCTGGCAGACCACAGTGCCTTGCCTTCCTGCTTCCCTCCTGCCTTGATCTGCCTCAGGCCCAGGGGGCACTACGTCAGTAGACGGCCGCTGTTCGGTCAAGGCCAGTCCGCTTCGCGGTCATGGCCCTGCAGGGTGGGCCCTTGGGGGAAATAGGGCACTGCGTGCACATGCAGTGAATGCCACTGCAACGGAAACCCACCTGAAACCATAATCAGTGGTCAGAACAACCTCGCCCTTAGGGCGGGACACACCCCAACCGTTGGTGAAGGATACTTTCTTCGGCAACTCTTGGAAACACTGCTCCTCCCTGGGGGTCCCTATCAGGGCGTAGTCTTTTTTAACAAGGTCGGTTCGGGGCTGATGAATCGGTGAGAGTGTAGATATGATCAAAACTAGGGTTCACGCAGTTGGCGACAAAACTTTGCACTGAGTGCGCACTGCGTGAACGGCATTCTCCTTAACAGCGGAAACAAGGCGACTGCCCCTGGTATTTGTGGTCTCTAGACCGACTGCAAGTCGAAGGCGTTTGGAGGGGGTAACCGACCACAGTCGATTGGTACTGCCGGTTTCAGGCACTCTGATTGTGTTCTGTGGAGGCGTGCCTTCGAAGTGCGTGTGCGGGGAGGGGGGAATGACCTCATTCAAAAGCTGCTCAAACTGCGAAGCACACCATTGTTAGTGTTTCATCGCCCTGCTGCTAGACTCAACGATGTTTCCTCAACTTACGTCCCCCGTGGAGAGTGCGTGCGCGGGGTTTTGGCACAAGGCCTCGGTATTAGGTTGTTTGCCTTTGGCAGCGCCTATTGGCCTCTCGCCCTTTGCACATTCTGACCCTCTGTGGGCCCGAACGTGTTTTGGTTGTGTCAACGGAGCCCCTGGATGACTTGTCCTGTTTGACTGCTCCAGGGTCGGCTGTCCCTGTTGCCCGTGCCGTGCGTGTGGGGGGGGGGGGGGCTAGGAAAAGTGGAGTAGGCATGCCGGTGGTGCAGGGGGGGAAGGGCAGATTTGTATGCAAGAGGGCAGAGGCAGAGGTACAGGTGGGGTGCCTGGGTGTGTACGGGTTCCACATAACGATTCTTGTCGATCAGCGGCACAGGAAAGGCACAGCACAGCACGTAGACCCCTCAGCCCTGTTCACCATTCGCATACCCTGACCAAAGCAGAAGAAGCCCCCGAGGCCCTGTCGTTGGGTCCCCGCACCCAGTCCCCATACCTGACCACCTGATTAAACTGCAGAACTGTGATGATAAGAAGGGCAGTGGAGCCAAACTGGGGTTTCTAGGGAAACCTGGGTTTTCAAGCAACCAGCATAATCCTGACCGGCGATGGGGGGGAGGGGGCAAGCCTTTTTTGTGATACGGGGGGAGGGGGGGGGGGTGAAATCTTGGAGGAGGCAGGCACTTTTTCAGGGCAGGCATTGCTTTTGTCCTACCCCAACCCTTAGGGGGGGGGGTCCAGTCAAAGAGGCAGGCACCCACTCACCGCCTTGTCCACAGTACCTACCCGATATCAAACCACACACAATTCCCTCATAAAATCTCAGCCTGGCGCAGCCTGCTGCCACTGGCGCTTTAATTACCACAGCGCCAGGATTTGAACCCAAGACCTCCGGACCACAGATGATGTAGTACCGCTAGGGTACTGATCAGATCTGGCAACCCACTGCTCAGGGGCAGAATGAAAATTTTGCTTACAAATATGTCCCCCAAAAAAGGCCAACCCACTCTTGGCCTACCCCCACCGGGGGGGGGGGGCGGGGAGGGTGATTCCGCTGAGGGCACCCAGAATTTCCAAAAAGGCAGGCAGGCCACCCCCCCCTGGGGGGAGGGTGTGCAAGCCACTAAAAAAAAGCTTGGGAGGGGGTTGTGCAGGTTTGGGGGTCACAGGGGAGCGCCTGTCCCACGGCTCCCACTTGCTGCATCCCGGTGTGGGGAGAACAGGTCGCGCCCGGCAAACGGGCCCAAAAAGTTGCCCGGCGCGCTAACATTCCCCCTTGGACACTGCAGTGGCCAGCTCAGTTTGAAACCTCCACCTGCCCAGGGGTGTGCTTAAGGGGAAGGGCGAGGTAGGGGGACCCCCCAACCAAGCCCCCTCCATGACCCTACCCCAAACCGTCTGTAACCGCCTCTGACTGCCCCCAACCGCCTACGCCGCGGGCAGTAACCGCCCTAAACCACCACCCAACCCCACCAGGTCTCCGTGCACCCCCCTCCCTTCACCTGGGGGCCGTCTTCCTGGTAACCCTCAGCACAGGAGTTCCTCACACTTTGTCTCGTCCGCTCCCCCGCCCCTTCATCTATCGTTCGGCCCCAGGGTCCCCTCCCCCCATACAGCTCATGGCCGCACGTCCCCTCCAGCACCCGCACGGTCCACCTCCTCCCACCCTCCAACCCAAAAACCCGCCAGGCAGAGCGGGTGGGAATGGCATCCCCAGAGGGGCACTCGACCTTCACGGGCTTCCATGCGTTCCCACTCTTGCTCTCGTCCGAACTGCTGTTGACGGCGCCGATCACTTTGTCATCGTGGCAGTCCTTCAGCGTCCGCTTATCGTTGGGATCGATCTTGAGGTCCGCGACGAGGGTCATCTCATCGGCGTTTTTGCCGGGCGCAAAGCGCTTCTGGAACATGGTTTTGTCTGCATTGTCCTTGGCTTGCACGGATGACGTGCAGCCCATGATCGATGGACAGTCTGTGCTGAAGACAGAAGGAAACACTTGTGGGCGTCTGTCAGTCAGTCAGGTCCGTCTGTTTGTCTCTCTGCCAAGGGCCGTGCGGGGTACTGTGGATTGGCATTATCCCTTTGACGTTGCTTTGGGCAGTTCATCTACACATGTCAGTTCCAGCGTCTTCACCTACCCCGCCCCCCCCATGTCCAGCCCCCCCCCAGGGTACACGGTTCCCCCCCACCCCGGGGGGAACCGTCACCAAGTGACGGTTCCCCCCCTGGGGGGGGGGAACCGTACACCACTCCCGACCAGCCAATTCTAGTATAACCCAACTAAAAATTTTCTTCAGCGCCTTCGGCGCCTGTGATTTCCTATTGATTTCTTATTGTTCATGGGCCAAGTGACGGTTCCCCCCCTGGGGGGGGGGATGGACACGGGGGGGGGGGGGGTACCCTCCTCAGCGCCGCTGTGTCTCACATTCGCTGTTCTTTCATGTCCAGCCCCCCTGAATCCCAACCCAGCAACACTCCAGCTTTCCTTGCCAAGCCAGGTCCCTGCCCTGCCCCGCCTTGCCCTGCCCTACCTTCCCAAGCGGAGCTAAGCCTTCCAGTCTCCTGACCTTGCCCCATCATACCAGCCCTACACTACTACTACTACTACACAGCCCAGACATCCCATGCCCTGCCCCGCCCCACCCTGCCCCACTACACACTTACCCTCACTCCCCCTTGTCCTTCCCCAAGGGGTGGGGGGGGGGGGGGCGTCACTTGGTCAACACCAAAATTTTGTCGCCAGTCATTTTGGGGGATCGGGTGGAGAACCTTGGTCCCAATCAGAAGGCACCTCTCCCTGATTGGAGCAGGACCAAGAAATTTTTCATTGCATTGGCAGCCCATTGAACACATGCATGCTTTTCATCTCGTTGGCACACCTGCTTTTATTTGTTATTGTGTTTTGACCTTGACAATCTCTGCACACCAACGTTGCTTATGCTTTCTTATCTCGTTTTCCGCTGCAGTTTCTGTGCCCCATAGTGTGCGTGTACGGTGGTAGTATAGTTCCCTGGAGGATGGGGGGTGGGGCTTCACTTGGCAACTGTCCCCCGGGGGGTTGGGGGGGGACTGTCTACCCTGGGGGGGCCATGAGGCAACGGATACTGGGTTCGCATACGCCCCCGTGTCACAGGCGCATGGTCATCACCACCCTGGCGCAATCATCATTCAAACTGCAACAGTTCTTGTGTTCGAGAGGATATGCTATGGACAATCTAGATGAAGCACAACGTATTCATCCGTCATAAAACTGCATCCATATCTACAATCAAACTGCAACTATCGTGCGTGTTCACCTGATGACTTATATATCGGCATGTGCTGCCTTCATGCTACATACTGTGTGTCTTACCTCCCACTGCTACTGTGATCAAGCACTCCTTCGGCTCTCAGTTGCTGTGGTAGTCCTATGGTGTGTTCTGCCACCACCCTGGGGGCCATGAGGCAACGGAAACTGGGCTCGCATACGCCCCCGTGTCACAGGCGCATGGTCATAACCACATTGTTCAGTGTTTTGCTTGCTGCACTGCAGCGTAGACCAGTTCTGTACCACACCAGGTGGTTGCTGGCTGTGCATTGGCACTGGTCCTCTGGACATTGAGGTCAGCTCGCACCCACCACCCACCCACAGTGCCGGTTAGTCTCTAACCCTTGCCCTGCAGGTCGTGACCCTGTCATGCACTTGCTCTCTGGCTCGTGAGGACGTGTCATACTCAATCCTCTGGGGCGCAATAGCGCCTTGGTTGGCGCAAAGGCGTCTCAGCATTTCAGCATGTGCTCCATCTGTCAGGCAACTCAACAAATCATTGCTGTTTTGCGTGTGGCGCATACCATTTCAGCTCCCCACCATGCATGCGCATGCCGCCCACACATTCATGCCTACTTGCATCCGTCATCCTCACATGGGCCGCACTCTCGCCACCCTGGGGGGGGGGGGCTGCAAGGGGGTGAGAGGGAACAAAACAACTGCACAGCCGATTACTCGCTCTCACAGGAGCCCAGCTCACAGGAATACTGGCTCTTTCGTTTTCCGCACCCCCGTCCCCACACAGAAGTCCACCGGGAGCACTCCACAGGATTCTTGGACCCGTAACGGTCACCAACGGCCCCAACCCTGCCCTGAGCCAAAGGAAAATGCATGGGGTACCGGGTACTTTTTCGTGGTCTCAAAATGCTGTTTTGCGGGGCAAATGACACCCCAAACCATTCTTTGTGATGCACCGTTGAAGGGAGAGACACACCCAAAAAACTTGTTGGGGTTGCCTCAGGTGGAATGCTTGCCCGGTGCGCTACTTTTCTATTAACTATCCCGACTTCAGCCCCAGATTTACCCTCTCATGGAGAAGCCCCCCAAGTAGACCACGTTGCACTGCACACCTTCCCTACAAAGCACGTTGCATAATAAAGCAATATCTGTGAATTCAGCAATCTGTATTGTACTTAACAAACGACATTGGTCCCACAAGTGTGGGTGTCAATACATTCAGTACAATAGTACTCCTTACACTCATCACAAACTGCGACGGTGGAGCGCTTCTGGCAACACAACACACACACTTCTGCCTCATCCTCTGCCTCATCTTGCGTGCCACAACCGAGCAAACGGTTGCTCAATGCGTGCCCTATACCACCCATGCACGCCATTGTAACATTGTTGGCGGGCTGTCAAAATGCCATTCTTTCTTCCAATGGATGGCACAATGACATGAATCCGGCCTTTATAAGCACCATCATGGCCCCCAACTTCGAAATCAAAGAAATCACCTCGGGTACAAGAAGGTCTATACCCATCCCAAATCAAAACATCTGCTGATGTCCCGGGGGCCAAGGGGCAAATCCATACAATGTTGCCCAACATATCAACCGCAACAGTCCACCGGTAGGGCACGGGTTCTGCCTGCCCCACCCCTCCCCCTGGACAAAGCAATCAGGACAGATACACTATTGACCACCAGTGACAGAGTAACAAATGAAGGGCTGTCCTTTCATCACCCCTGGCAGGCGCCGGGACAAGACACAGGGTGGGCGGGTGGGTCGATGTATCCCCGCCTTAAATTATAAAAAGGCTAAGGAGGGGAGGAGGTAGGATGGGAAGCAGGTCCAGAGACAGGGGGGGGGGGGGTGC
This sequence comes from Eutreptiella sp. 'Long Island Sound 2002', assembly GCA_964036045.1. Taxonomy (NCBI): domain Eukaryota; phylum Euglenozoa; class Euglenophyceae; order Eutreptiales; family Eutreptiaceae; genus Eutreptiella; species Eutreptiella sp. 'Long Island Sound 2002'. The sequence goes on along the minus strand of OZ038396.1, from coordinate 7,153,674 downwards.
TGGGGGCCCGGTGGCAGAACTTTCGTTACCCCGCTTCGCTATACTAACTGCAGTTCTGCCTGCCCCACCCCTCCCCCTGGACAAAGCAATCAGGACAGATGCACTATTCCACGGACAGCACATTTTGCCGCGCGACTGCGCGTCCATATGTCCCCGTAGCCGTCGTATCATCAGTCCCCCACCTCCCCTTTGAATCTCCACGGGGGGCGAATCATCTCCATCAGACCCATGTACTTGGTGTCGACGGCTTTTTCCCACATCTCACGACGCCTTGCTGCTTCGGCAACGGCCTGTTTCCGAGACTGGAAGCCTGTCTCCCCAGCTATGGGTATAAAGTCTGAAGTCTGAAGTCTGATTTGGCATCTCGTGTCAAGGACATAAAACAGAACACATCTCAGCAAAAGTCTGATAAAAGTGTGGTACCCGCCCCCTCCCTTCCTTCCTTCCTGTCAGAAAGGGACAAGAAAAAGTCTGGCACTCCCCCTCCCCCAACACAGCCACCCACCACAAAAAAAACCATCATGAAAATTGAAAGTTGGGAAGAATGGGAGTCCATGCAACACAGGGGAACACCCCCCCCCCCCCAAAAGAAAAAAAAGGGTGGAAAATGGGGCATTGGGGAAAATGGGAGGCTGGGAAAAATATTCCACTGAGGTGGTGTACCCCCCCCCCCCTGTGGATTAATATTCCATTGAGGTGGTGTACCTCCCCCTCTAGATAAATATTCCACTGAAGTGGTGTACCCCCCCCCCCTGTGGATAAATATTCCACTGAGGTGGTGTACACCCCCCCTCTGGATAGATATTCCACTAAGGTGGTGCACCCCCCTGCTATGCGCCAATTCCTATGGGTGTCTGGACCCCCAAAATAATTGACGCGACCCTATGCGTCAATTCCTATGGGGGTCTAGACCCCCAAAATAATTGACGCGACCTTATGTGTCAATTCCTAGGGGGGTCCAGACCCCCAAAATAATTGACGCGACCCTATGCGCCAATTCCTACGGGGGTCTAGACCCCCAAAATAATTGACGCGACCCTATGCGTCAATTCTTAAGGGGGGTCTAGACCCCCAAAATAATTGACGCGACCCTATGCGTCAATTCCTACGGGGGTCTAGACCCCAAAAATAATTGACGCGACCCTATGCATCAATTCGTATGGGGGTCTAGACCCCCAAAATAATTGATGCGACCCAATGCGTCAATTCCTAGGGGGGTCTAGACCCCCAAAATAATTGACGCGACCCTATGCGCCAATTCCTACAGGGGTCTAGACCCCCAAAATAATTGACGCGACCCTATGCGTCAATTCCTATGGGGGTCTGGACCCCCAAAATAATTGACGCGACCCTATGCGTCAATTCCTACGGGGGTCTAGACCCCCAAAATAATTGACACACACACAGGGGTCAAATGATTCACGGAGGGGTCAAATAATTCACGGAGGGGTCAAATAATTCACGGAGGGGGGTCAAATAATTCACGGAGGGGTGAAATAATTCACGGAGGGGGGTAAATAATTCACGGAGGGGTGAAATAATTCACGGAGGGGGGTAAATAATTCACGGAGGGGTAAAATAATTCACGGAGGGGGGTAAATAATTCACGGAGGGGTAAAATAATTCACGGAGGGGGGTAAATAATTCACGGAGGGGTGAAATAATTCACGGAGGGGGGTAAACAATTCACGGAGGGGTCAAATAATTCACGGAGGGGGGTAAATAATTCACGGAGGGGTAAAATAATTCACGGAGGGGGGTAAACAATTCACGGAGGGGTAAAATAATTCACGGAGGGGGGTAAATAATTCACGGAGGGGTAAAATAATTCACGGAGGGGGGTAAATAATTCACGGAGGGGTAAAATAATTCACGGAGGGGGGTAAACAATTCACAGAGGGGTCAAATAATTCACGGAGGGGGGTAAATAATTCACGGAGGGGTAAAATAATTCACGGAGGGGGGTAAATAATTCACGGAGGGGTAAAATAATTCACGGAGGGGGGTAAACAATTCACGGAGGGGTGAAATAATTCACGGAGGGGGGTAAATAATTCACGGAGGGGTAAAATAATTCACGGAGGGGGGTAAATAATTCACGGAGGGGTAAAATAATTCACGGAGGGGGGTAAACAATTCACGGAGGGGTAAAATAATTCACGGAGGGGGGTAAATAATTCACGGAGGGGTGAAATAATTCACGGAGGGGGGTAAATAATTCACGGAGGGGTAAAATAATTCACGGAGGGGGGTAAACAATTCACGGAGGGGTAAAATAATTCACGGAGGGGGGTAAATAATTCACGGAGGGGTCAAATAATTCACGGAGGGGGGTAAATAATTCACGGAGGGGTGAAATAATTCACGGAGGGGGGTAAATAATTCACGGAGGGGTAAAATAATTCACGGAGGGGGGTAAATAATTCACGGAGGGGTCAAATAATTCACGGAGGGGGGTAAATAATTCACGGAGGGGTGAAATAATTCACGGAGGGGGGTAAATAATTCACGGAGGGGTGAAATAATTCACGGAGGGGGGTAAACAATTCACGGAGGGGTCAAATAATTCACGGAGGGGGGTAAATAATTCACGGAGGGGTGAAATAATTCACGGAGGGGGGTAAATAATTCACGGAGGGGTAAAATAATTCACGGAGGGGGGTAAATAATTCACAGAGGGGTCAAATAATTCACGGAGGGGGGTAAATAATTCACGGAGGGGTAAAATAATTCACGGAGGGGGGTAAACAATTCACGGAGGGGTAAAATAATTCACGGAGGGGGGTAAATAATTCACGGAGGGGTAAAATAATTCACGGAGGGGGGTAAACAATTCACGGAGGGGTGAAATAATTCACGGAGGGGGGTAAATAATTCACGGAGGGGTAAAATAATTCACGGAGGGGGGTAAACAATTCACGGAGGGGTAAAATAATTCACGGAGGGGGGTAAACAATTCACGGAGGGGTGAAATAATTCACGGAGGGGGGTAAATAATTCACGGAGGGGTCAAATAATTCACGGAGGGGGGTAAACAATTCACAGAGGGGTCCACCGGAACTAACTAAGGAACGGAGTAACATACCTCCTATTTTTTTTTGGCGGGGTTCGGACCTTGGTAAGCTGGCAAGCGGGAAAGCACTCTACTATAAAAGAAAACCTGAAAAAGAAAAACAGGCATACCCTCCCTAACCTCACCACACAAGAAGGGAAATGACAGGCCGGGAGGGAGGGAGGGAGGGGAGGGAGGGAGGGAGGGAGGGAGGGAGGGAGGCTCTCTTGGGCGGCCGTAGGGGCTGTGTTGTGCTGTGTTGTGCTGTAATATGCTGTGCTATGCTGTATGTTGTGCTGTGCTGTGATGTGCTGTGATGTGCTGTGATGTGCTGTGCTGTGCCGTGCTGTGCTGTGCCGTACTCGAAACCCACTACCCCCCCTCTCCACATTTCCGGCCCAACCCGATGAACCCCCACCCACCCACCCCACCAGCAAAACCGACCCGATTAGCTCAGGTGAGGTTGCTTGGGTCAGACATCAGGATTCTGTTCCCACTTGTCTTCAGTCACATATGAGCCCCCCGATCGGTTTGAGTCAGAGAGATGGGGTGGGGTGGGGTGGGGTGGGGGGGTGGGGGGGGGGGGGGCGTACCATCATTGAAGGGGTTGCAAGCACTGGTTGGGTTTCAGACGCTAGGGTCGAGACCACAACCCACTTCTACACCTCAAGGGTGTGGTGACAATGGACAAGTTTGATATTGGGGGGAGTGTAGTGCAGTGTGGTGCGGTACAGTGCAGGGGCTATTCCTAACTAAAGCACCAGGGCAAATCACAGAAAATTGTATTGTCTGCAACATCCCTAACCTGTTAAAGTCCTTAAAAATGTGTGGAAGCCGAAGCCAGGAGGGGTTGGTCCATGTGGACCGCCCAGGCGGGGAGGGTGGAGAGGAACTTACAAGTTTTTATTTTTACATCCCACCCTGCTCTCTCTGACCCCTTGGGTGCCCGGGCGTCCTCTCCTCCCCCCCCCTGTAGGGCAGTGAAGGCAAGCCTGCCTGCCCAGGCACCCCGCCATCAGACAGCACCGTTTAACAGGCAAGAAAGTGTTCTCCAAAAATGAAAAAAAAAATTTCCGAAAGCGGTGCTGTCAGTGGCCCCCTTGTGTTTAACTGACTTTTGTTTGTGCTGGTTGTTTAACAGAGGGTCGGGGAAGGGGTCGAGAGCAGAGGGGAGGGGTTTAAGGGGTATAGCTGCCCAGCCGATGAGTCCCCCCTTGCAGGGGGACCCAGAGCAAACATACAGACACCCACGCATGCCCACACATACACACATACACACACATTAAAAACAACATCATGCACACAATTCACGGAGGGGTGAAATAATTCACGCAAGGGGGTAAATAATTCACAGAGGGGTCAAATAATTCACGGAGGGGTCAAAAAATTCACGGAGGGGTCAAATAATTCACGGAGGGGAGACGCCCACGCGTAGCCCTTGCGGCCGCTGTGGGGGTGTCCCAGTGCCGTGGGTGGCTAGGGGGGGGGGGTCGGTCCTAACCCCTTCCTATCTCTTAGCAGCAGCAGGCAAGTAAGCAGGCAGTACCGGGGGTCATAACCCCGGGGTAACAGTAGCCGGGACTCAACGTGAGTCCTCTTAACCATCAACAACCCCAAATTCCGCCGGGGCTTAACTCCCGAACGAAACGGTATTTGGGGCCCCCGTGGGCCTTATAAGCCCGCGGAGTGTGCTGAGGCGTGGCTACCAGCACTTAAAGTCTCGCCTGCCATACCCATTGCTGGGCTCGCCTCAGCACGGCCGGTCGGGTCCGGCTCTGGGGGGTGCGCACAAAACTAGCCCCGGGAGAAGGGCCTTTTACCCGGTTAAGCATTAATTACAGCAGTAAGCACTGTTTATTACGTTAGATGTTTACTAAGCGCATGCTTTTACCCCGCAGACATGCCCCTTCTAGTGGTGCGCTCACCTTTGGGGCTGCCGTTGGGGGGTCCGGGGCTTTTACCCGGACCTCCGGCCCTCCCTGGCTGTTGGCCGGAGGCGTACATTATACAATACTGTGGTTCTTTCAGTAACGTACCTACATTACTTGATACATACACATCTGGGGCCTGGGGGGGATGGCGCCCCCCCTTGGTTCCAAACAAATTCGTCTCCGGGGGGCCTCCCCTTGATTCACTATCGTCTCGGGACCGTTCCGAGGTCGCCCTGCATGGCAGAGGCAGGGACGGGGGGGCCACCCCTTATTTCAGAACTGTATCGGTGCATCAATGTCTTTCCAGCCTGTCTGGGCGGAAGACCAGGGACCGGGGGGCCACCCCTTGTTTCAAAACTGCATCGGCATATCAAGGTCGTTCCACCCTGCATGGGCGGAGGACCCGGGACCGGGGGGCCGCCCCTTATTTCATTCCCGCTCTGGCATCTCAAAATTCCTCCGCCCCTTGTAGGCCGAGGTCCAGGGATCGGGGGGCCTCCCCTTATTTTAGTACAGCCATTCAGGTACGGGTCTGGGGGGTCTCCCCTTATTTCAAACCACAACTCCAAGTATCGGTTCCTCGCCCCGACGGGCAAATGACCAGGGACGGGGGGCCTCCCCTTTTGTCACAGCACTTCCTGGGGAGCCAGACGTCGAGGCTGCAGGCAGGTGCCATTACCCCGGCGCAGTGAGCACCGTAGCGGCAGGCGCTGGCCCTTACCTCCGCCCCGGCGCTGACTCCCCTTTATTCCACCGCCTCCCTATTCCGGTCCCGTCGGATAGGACGAGATCTCCACCCCATGATGTACCTGTGCAGAACACAAGGGACAGTGGGTTGCGGTAGGGGAGCGCACAAGAGCCCTGGAGAGGGCTGGGTCACAGGGGGACCCGGGTTACTCCTGCATACCGCCACCCCCCGGTAGAGCCCGCTCTGTGCCATCGTGGCTCCCGGTGCTCACTGGGTAAGTGGTTGTAAGGTCTGATGTCACGGTTGTCCCGCATTGCACCGCAGGGCAGGACCGGTAGCCCCCCGTGACATCAGACCCCTGACCGAAGGCCATTGTGTTGTAACCCCAGACCTGGCCGGGGATTCTCGTATGCGGCCCCCACCCATGACGTACCTGTGCAGGGACGCACGGTGTCGTGGGTGGGAGCATTGTGGGGGGGGACACACAAGCCCTGGAGAGGGCTGGGCCACAGGGAGACCCGGGGCTCACTTGCTTACCGCCACCCCCCGGTGGAGCCCGCCCTGTGCCATCGTGGCCGACCGTGGTCGGCGAGGAATGAGGCGCTGAATCCCGTGACCCGGCCGCCGCGGCTGGGCCAGGTCACCCCCCAGATTGCGTGTTAGCCCGGGGGGGAGAACCCCGACACCACGGTGAGGTCACGCGCCCCTGGGCAGCAGTGGGGGTCACATCACATCACATCACATCACATCACATCACATCACATCACATCACATCACATCACATCACATCACATCACATCACATCACATCACATCACACCACATCACATCACATCACATCACATCACATCACATCACATCACATCACATCACATCACATCACACCACACCACACCACACCACACCACACCACACCACACCACACCACATCACATCACACCACACCACATCACATCACATCACATCACATCACATCACATCACATCACATCACATCACATCACATCACATCACATCACACCACATCACATCACATCACATCACATCACATCACATCACACCACATCACATCACATCACATCACATCACATCACATCACATCACATCACATCACATCACATCACATCACATCACATCAAGTCACATCACACCACATCACATCACATCACATCACATCACATCACATCACATCACATCACACCACACCACAATACATCACATCATATCACATGTGCAAGTTGATGACATGCACATACCAAGCAGTTCGAAAAAGGGGGGGGGGTTACTATACCCAGGGTCCCTGACTTTCCCGCATGTTGAACGTTTTCCTAGGTTCCATATTTTCCCATTTTCCACTTGTTCCCAGTAGCATGGCAGTTTCTTGTCCGACCTCGCCCCCCAACAGCACTTGGTGGGTGGGTGGGGGGGGGGGAGAAAAGCCTGATGGGGGGTTTCGGGTTGAGCGTTGGAGTGGCCCACCAGCAAAGCTGACCCTGTTGTTATTCACATACCTAGTTCATGCCTACGGCCATGGTCAAGGAAGCAAGGTGCAGAATTGGGCAAGAGAAAAGGGGGGGGGGGGCAAGTCTCATATGGGGGGCAAAGCGCATGTCTGATATGGGGGGGGGGGGGCAAAGGCCTATCGTGGGGGGCTTGGGGGGTTGGGGGTTGGGGGTGATGGTCCATAAAAGTCTGAAGTCTGAAGTCTGATAGCCTATTGGGTTACTATACCCATAGCTGTGTCTCCCTACTCAGGGGGTCGGCCGCGTTTAAAAGGAACGGCACCCTGAAGGACTCGACACTAACAGTACTCCAGCACCTTAGCCAAAACAGGCGCCGGAGTATTCGCTGCTGAGAATCGGCATGCACCGACGCCCTCGGCGCATTAATCTGAGACCTAGCTACGTTGCTGTCTGAACCCACACGAATTCTTTCAAAACCACGATAGGATGCCACCTTAATGACGATGTACAGCGCATACAGTTCCGCCTGCTGCAGGGAGTCCACCCAGGGCGGACACACCTCCGATCGATAGTAATCCCCCCCCCCAACTATCCCCAGTCGAAAACGTTTGCCCTCTGGCGCTGCATCCACGAACACCTCCCAGGCCCCTCGTCCACCAGGCCCTGGAGGGTCGCACCGCTGAGGGACACAGGAGAATAGGAGCACTGTCGCCACTCCCTTGCAGACCCCCCTACCAAACACTCCTTTCCCACTCTGCAAACCTCGATATGCGCCCGCCAGGAAGGCGCCCAGACCCGCATTGGGCCTGCTCAGCCAGCACAGTTTACCCAGGAGGCGTTCCATAACCTTTGAGGGCAGGCGCCCCCCGCCCACCCCCCGGATCCACGCCCTGAAGGCACCGACCAAGGCACCCACCGCAATGCTGATTGTCCCAGCCTTGGTGTCAATCTGCTTTCCAATAAAACTGAGTCTCTCAGTCGGATCCGGTTCGGACTTTGCCCCCACAATAAAACCCGCACGTCTCAGCCTGCGAATGCAGTCCCTCACAGCCCCCCGCAGACGACTCTTGCTCCTGCACGACAGTAAAATGTCATCCAGGTACACCCAACCCCGCACACCACGTCTCGACAAGGCCCCCCGGATAACAGAGGATACCAGCTTTTGGCATATCACTGGGCTATAGGCCCATCCAAATGGCAGCCTCGCATACCGGAAACACCTACCCGACCGCCCCCCCACCACAAAAACACTGCGCCAGGCGCGGGGGAGGCGGATGCTCCAGTAAGCATTCTGCAGGTCCAGCTTTGCCAGAAAAACACGGCACCTGCCCCCCCCCACAAGCCGAGGGCGCGCACGTCCCATCCAGTGGCGGATGGCCTCCAGCCCTGGCAGTCGGAATTTCGGGGGCTTCCGGGGGTCGCTTGCGTTGACTCTCCGCGCATCAAGAATGGCTCGGCATTTGAGCGCATTCTTCCACGTAAGGAACATTTTTGCCGTCTCGGGGCGCTTTGTTCTGCGCAGTCCCTTAGTCTCAGTTCTGAGGGACTCCAGCATTGCATCCACGGGCCCCGACTTCCCCCCATGTGACTTTTCAATCCCCGCACTGTCCCCCCGTAACTGCCTCCGGTACACCCCCAGCAAGTCACGAGGGACCAAGCTGTTCCAGATCTTGTCTGACACTGTCACACATCCCGCTTCCCCCACCCCCCGAGCAGCCATGTCCTCGGTAACCACCCCCTCCTCGTCGCTGCTACTGTAGTATCCATCGTCCTCCTCGTCTAAGTCCCCCTCCCCAACTTTTGTTAACACACTGCACAGCGTATCCAGACCCTCCTCCCCACACTCCAGCCTGAGCACCGCCTCACCCATCCCTGTAATGAGGTTACGCACCATCTCTTGCCTGTGCACCTTGACGCCCCGCATTTCGCTTATCGCCCTCGCCGCATCTCGCAACCGCCCTAGAAGCACTCGCACTCGGGGACACTGTCCTACCTCGTTTGCGTGCACCCTCACCCCCCTCAGGCGATCCCCCAGCAAGTCGGGAAGCTTCCCCGGCCGCGAAGGCGATCTCCCGGCGTATCCATGACGGCCAGAACGAGAGCGTGGAGCCCTGCTTCGTGCAGTAGCCCGGCTCTGCCCCCCCCCCCCACACAGGCCATGGGATTTTTCCCGAGCGGGCAAACTTCCACCTGGGAGGGGCCTCGGTATACATCTGCGCGACTTTCGCTGACTTCCACCCCCCCCACAGCATAATTGTTGTGAGCGGTGCCCCCATTTTCCGGAGTTGTGCTGCCCCCATCCTACGGAAGCTATGCCACCGGACAGTCTTCTTTCCCTCCCCCCTCTCCAGCAGGCTGACCAACGTTTTCCCCAGCGCCTCCCTGGACTCGTGCCACGCCCCTCTGTTGGGGTGGAATCCTTTGAGCGCTCTGAGTTTTGCCAGGAATTGCAACCAGGCTCGCACCCAGGGCCCCACTTCCTGTCTCTGGACCCCCCTCCTGGACTTCGTTCCAAAAAACCGCAACCCCTCATCTTCCTGTCCCAGCCCACCCCCCGCCTCGGAGCCCCGCAGGCAGTGTCCCACCGATATGCACGCCAGCGCCACCGCCTCCCATTTTGCGAAGCTAGAGGCAGCCGCACACAGCCTGCACAAGTCCTCCAGTTGCGCCCACTCCTTCGCCTCCGCCCGCTGTTCTTTGCACCGCCGCTGGTCGATAGACATAACCAAGTACCAATCAGACTTCCGCACCACCGGGGCAAGCCACGCCATCTTTTCGGCCAGCCTCGCCGCAGCCAGAACGAGCTTTGCGGCGCTCTCTGACAGGTCGCCCTGCACAATCTGCATGAGCCTGGCCTCCAGTACACCCCGAGCACCGTCGCCTGGTCGCATCCGCTCCAGCCTTGCCAGTCGCCTGAGCTGCCGCAGATACCCGTCGAGGGTACCATCCTGCAGGCCCCGCACCGTAGTGGCATCAAAATTCGTCCCGTACTCATCAGCCATCGCCGCCTCGAGTCTGTCGCGCGCTGCCGCCCACGGCCACTCGCGCTCGCTCTCCTCGTCGTCCTGCGTGCCCCCTGCAGCCCCGTCTCCAGCGTCATGGCTTCGCAGTCATTTCCTTCGGGCTTTACACCCGTGCTTCTCCCTGTCAAACCACCAATGGTGGCCACCACACTCCGGGCATGCCGTTTTTGGAGGGTTTTCGCAATTAACCCAGTCTCCTGTCTTCTTGCTGCGGAAGTGGCGCTTTCCATCTATCCATTTGAACTCCGGCTGACTTGTGCTCCCCTGCGTGCCACCTCTGCCTTTACGCTTTGAGTGGCGCCCTGATGAGCTGGAGCTTGCTGTAGATGAGGTATCAGACGCACTGTCGCTGCTACTGTCCGTGGACGACGATTCCGAGTCGGAGGACATGCGCCTCCCTTTTCCCCTTCGAGACGACCGGCGCTCCTTCATCTCCTTCTTTTTCTCCTTGCGCCTCTGTTTTTTGGCCTTCTTCTTGTTCTTCTTTTTGACCTCCTTTATTTTTGCCTTGACCGCGTCCTTACCGGATTTGTCGCAATCAAGGAGCAATTGCCAGACATCGTCAATGATCGTGGACACCTCCGTCTCAGTCTCAGACTCCTCGGCCTCCATTAACCTTTCAACCAGGCGGCACAGTTTTACCGTCCACCGCGGGGCCCCGGGCCTCTTTCTCATCCACCTGGCATTTTTGAAGCTGGGCTCCTTATACGTCAGTTCTTCCTCCTCGCCTTCCTCAGCGGCGGCCGGCCCCCCACCTCCTTCGCGATCATCGGCTCTGGCGCCCGCCTCCTCGTCCAGGGCCATGCCACTGATGGTCTCGGGCTTTGCGCTCTTCCCCGGAGAGTGTCTCTCACCCTTGATCCCCACTCCTCCTCTCCTGTTCACCGATTTTCCAGGCGGCTTGGCGATCAAGTCGCAGACAGCGAACCCGACGGCCGCCTCTTCCGCAGACAGGCTGAACGCAGTCACCTCGACTCCCCAGGCAAGTGTCAACCCATACAGCAGCGCGTCGACGTAGCGCTGCGGATCAGGGGATTGAAATGAGATCCCCAGCGTCTCATGGAAGGTCGTGGCCAGCTTCACCGCACTCCAGTTGACTCCATCCCGAGACCATCCTGCCACGCCCGCCACCAACACCTCTGTGCGATGATGTGCGGGATCATACGGGCCATGCAGGGCGTCTGAATCAGGTGGGCCCATTGTGTGGATTTTGCTGCGGGGTCTTCGTCTTTTAGACGCCTCCAGTCCCATGCCCCATCATTTTTGGCCGAGCCCATTGGATGACCCGATGTATCCTCGCCTTAAATTATAAAAAGGCTAAGGAGGGGAGGAGGTAGGATGGGAAGCAGGTCCAGAGAAAGGGGGGGGGGGGGAGTGCTGGGGGCCCGGTGGCAGAACTTTCGTTACCCCGCTTCGCTATACTAACTGCAGTCACCCGGCGCGCTAAAGTTCCCCCTCATGGTCACCAAAAGCCTTTGTAGCGCCCAAACCATTCTCTTTGTGGTGTTGCAGTTGTCTCAAGGCAAATTGTTGCACTGCGTGCGCACTGTGTGCAGTGCCCACACAATGAAACCTAGCTGGGGAGGAAGGGAGGAAACTACCCTACATTTATGCAGGTGTCACAAGGGTCTTCATATCCTTGGTGGTTGGTGGCCATGGCCAAAGGCAATTTGCTGTTGCATGAGTGTGTTGGAAGATGGTGGCAGCCTTCGGGACGTAGGCATTGTGCCTTGACGTGATTGGGGCCCAACTTGTAGCAATATGTAGCACTATGTGGGCCATGGCCAAGATCTCGCACTGCGTGCGCACTGCGTGGGCACTGTGTGCGCACTGCGTGGGCACTGCGTGCGCACTGCGTGCATATTGCGCACGCAGAGGCTAGGATACTCACCCAAGAATACCTGTCACCTGTTTACTAGGGGGAAGATTGAAAGGTGGCAAGGTACCATAGGGTTGGCGAGGTGTCCATTGATACTTCTGGTTGTAGTTATAACCAACAGCATGGTCGAAGAAGAACTGTCCGGTCCTGGTGTCCACTCGCCACCATCGAGTATCGGCGATCGAGAGCCTTCCAGTGACGATGACCACGTTGAATTCTTTGCAGTTGTGGACGTGGCCATACCGATCGATGATCTCGAGCATCTCGGTTCGAGAATCACCTTGAAGTCGACCAAGGTTTTGGTGCACGTACTATCTGTCGGGAAGAGTACTCTGCAGGGCGAATCGAACCACCGCCTCTACGGAGGCTTGTGAAAAGGGGCCAAAACTAGGGTTCGAGTATTTGCCGACATCCAAAAGTTCGCACTGCGTGCATGGCATTCCCCATTGCTAATAAGTGATGCTACTAATCCGCGATGATTCGAGAGTGCGGATGCAGGGTTCAAGTGCTAGCTCACAAAGAGAATCCTTTGCACCAGAAACAATGCAGGCCGCCAGGACAATGGTGTGTGTGGGCGCCCAGGCCCAGATGATATGTACAACAAGAATTGGTAAACCTTCAACTTCATGCGTGCAAGGCATGTCCACACAGGACATTGTTTCCTACAAATAGCAAGGCAATGACCATGAAGGTTGGAATCTGCTTAGGAGTGTGTAACAACCCACCTGCCGATTTGTTGCATTGTGAATGTACATGACGTCCGCTGATTCCCCATCATCATAATCCAGCATCCACGCATAACAAAGAACGCGCAGCAGAACCGGGTGAAAGTGGGCTAAAATGGCTGGAAATGGGTGAAAATGGGTGGCAACTCAAATGTGCCACATCCTCAATGCACAAGAAGCGTAAAAAAAACCTGTTATGGAACAACAAACTTGTGAAAAGGGGCCAAAACTAGGGTTCAAATAGTTGCAGGCATACAAAACTTTGCATTGTGTGCACATTGCGTGCACGGCATTCCCCCAAATTGCTTCCAAGCGGCCAGTGACATGCCCAAGGCACCTGTATGGGCTCAAATTCCCCACACCAAGCGGTGACTTCTAAGTGCCTCTTGGTCAAAAAATGCCTTTGAGGGGCCAGAGACACACTACGCCGTGACTTGCCATGCCCTCATGCACGAAAACTGCCTTTAAGGAGGAGAGCGACACCAAATATCGATTTTTCATGCCCTTTTTTTTAAGGCATGGTGGTTTTCCCCACCCAGTGTTCTTTCACATCTGCTCAACTGCGAGGTTCACCGAAGGACAGCCGCAAGTATTTACAGCACCACTAAGGTGGCAGCAAAACTGGCCAAAAATCATAGGACATGCGCTTGAAAAATCCAAGGTGCAAAGCATAGCCATAGAGGCACCATGGGCTTGGAATAGAAAAGGGAGTAGTTTAGGGAAAAAAGGGAAAACGGGCTGCATGTGTGTGATTTGCGTCTACCGTCTACCGCGATCCGCACACTTTCACATCGCATTGTGTTGCACATTACCCCCGAAATGCAAAAACCCCGAGGTCCAACCAAAATAATATCAAGCGCTTCACAATATCAGGGGAGGGGGTTTAGGTTATGCACCCTGCACTGAAACATGCACTGCACCACAAGTCCAACACACAGCCTGTCAATTGCTGACAAAAACTCGGGGTTCAGGTCCATGCCCCTACCAATCGCCCTGGCTTGCATCCAGTGGACCTCGGTAACCACCGCTTGGATGATGCGTAGCTTTTCCAGTAGTCGCACCCCTGAGATGAGCGCTGTCGCGCTTGACCCGCTCTTTCGCTTGGCTGCCAAGGCATTGAGCCTCCTCTCCACGGCGTCCACCAGGAGCTCGTCTGGTGTGCTGGCCAGCAGTGCTTGTCGCAGCGCGCTGGTGTACGTGTCCACCGACCCGGGTTCCATGACCCGGATGGCTGTCGCTCCTGTGCTCGACCCTGAGTCGGTGTGCGTGAGCCTCCGGACATGCTGTAATGCCTCCCATGCATCGCGGACTTTGGGGGCCCCAGTGGGGACCTCCGGCCCCCCCCCCCCGCCCCTTCACTGGCCCTCCCCTGCCGGGCAGGGGTCCTTGGACCAGTGCATATGGCCACATTTTATGCACGGCGTGGGGGGCGGCTTGCTGGTGTCGTACGCCACTCCTTTCGCCGACACCCAGAGCCTGGTGTCGCCGATCTGCTGGAAAACTCCAGTGGACCCCTTCTTGCCGCAGTCCGCGGCCCAGTGTCCGTCTTCGCCACACCGGAAGCACCTGCCCGGCTTGGCAGGCCGTCCTTCGCCATTAGCTCCCGTCTGTTGTTTGGGCGTCTGCGGGGTTTGCGCGTTGTGCTGCTGGACTGTCGCCCTACCATTTTGCTTCGCCAGGATTTCCTGGTGTAGCACGTTCCATACCGCCAACACGAACTTGTCCTCCCGCCAGTTTTCCGCATTCAAAGGTCTGGTCTACAGCTCTGCCACCGCGGATGCCAGCGTGGTCATCCACTGGTATGGCAACGCCCTGCCCAGCATTTTCGCTATCTCCTCGTCGGTGAGCGCCGGGGCTGCCCGCGCTTTTGCCTTCTCCATCTCGAGGGTGGCCCTGGCCAGCTTCGCCTCCAGTTCCGCTATCCGTTGTTTGTCGGGCGTTTGATTTGCTTCCACGATGGCGTATGCATCTTTGACGAAGATTCCCGCGTCGAAATCGGGTCGCATGTGCTTCCGGCCGTGATACACTCCCATTGCCCTGATCAAATCCGCCTTGTCGGTGAAATCTCCTCCGACCGTATCCATGAACTGCTGCAGCATCTCGTCCGACACGTCCTCCACCGCCAGCCACTCGTGCATGCCGATTTCCCATTCCGCCACGTTCATCTTGTAGGCTTCGCTCTGGAGTAATACCCTGTACGGCCCTGCTGCCCACTTCTTCCAGTCAGACCGCACCTGGTCCACCGCCTCAGTGATCATGTCTTCGGCTCTCTGGTCCTGGACCACTTCTGCTGATGACGCGCTTGTTGCTGGACTGGCCCCCCCTTGTCCCGTACCCCCATTTGCATCGGACCCAACCATCAGTGCAAAGAACACACTAAGCAACACAGTCGGGGTCCTAAACTATAGTTTATATCCATAAACTAAGGTTTGCTCGTCCAAGGAGTGTGTGGAAGGCACCAATGCAATGGGAACACCAGACCACCACAGAGAGAATGCCGCCAGGGTGCACATCAGTGAGTCCAAGGAGCTGCTTTGCCATGAGAAGTCTCTGATCACCCAAGAGGGCGTTGGGTGACATTCAGAAGCGCAACCAGCACCCTTTTGGCCCAGCTAGGATCGACAGTCCGGCCCGTTTGGCACAGCATTGGGTCTAACGTACAGAAACTCGGGAGGTTAAGGATTCCATGGCAGCGTGGCGTGCCATGCAAGTGCGGGATGACTCCAGACCAGACATGCCACTAGTGTGCGGCAGGGAAACTGGTTCTCAGTAGGACTCCGCCCCATGCCAAAGGCCACTTAGTAATACCCGCCCCATGCACCAGCAGAACTCAGTAGGAACGTGCTGCGTCCTCTTTGGCGCAGTAGGACCCTGCTCCATCCGATCATGTCTAAGCCGGCAGATGCTAGTGGCAAGTCTACTCCAGACAGGGGGTGGGTGCGCAGATTTCGCAGGACAGTTGATGGTTAACCCACAACCACCGTAGCACTCGACTCAGTCACATCAGAGCGATGTTCAGTGCAAATGATACGCGGGTATTCGCACAATGAACGCCACCCTGACTCGCCCATCGCGCAGTCAAATTGGGATCAAGGGGGTGAGCATACAAGGTCGGTTTCGCCGGGGAGCGGCGCTTGCACAAAAGGGGGAAGTTTGAATGGGCATAATAAGACATGTTTCTAAAAATGACGGTTTCACCGGGTAGTGGTGCATGCACGAGGGCGGTGCTTGCGCAAAGGGATGGGCGGGGTACGTCCATCATTGAGGATTTGCGGGAACTGGATGGCTTCCCTGACAATTGCACTTGAGGCCAGCTCTTCCGTTGCCCTTTTTTTTTGCTCGACTCTCGGATTGTGCGACCCCAGCCAACAGGCTGAGTGTGCATGAAAAAGCTCAGGAATGACCCTGGCATCATGTGAGTCCGAGACTTGGGGGTTGTTTTCGCACAGCGCGGGCACAGCGCCAATTATTACATTGTTTATCCCGGGAACCCCCCTGAAAGCCACCCACCTACAGAAGCCTGCATGATCAACTCAAAACAGCATCGGGGGTGCAGAATTCAGGACCCTGGGACCCATGGCTACCGGTGGTGGAAAACAGCCGACTTTTCGCACAGCGCGGGCACAGCGCACGGTGCACCCCCTTGACAACAAAGCAACCCCACAGGGTCAGTGTGTTGAGTGGGGCACACTTTCCCACCTGCTGATTGGAAATACAATCGAGGGCAGCAGCTGTCACGCCCAAAGGCCAGCTCCTCCGTTGCATGCGGTCCAGTCATCCTCGTGCTCAGAGGGGGGGGAGTACTTGCACCGCGTGCACCTTATGAGGTGATGTCCTGCGGGACGGCCGGAGTTTGACGATGGTTGTGGAGGGGTTGTTACTCCCTGCTACACTCTGCCCCGTCTACTCCTGCTGGGTTGCTCCTAATTACCCTGAGAGATGCGCTGCGCACACACCACGTCAAGCACACAGCTGGGCACAACCCGTTGGCGCATGTGTGGTCCCCTTATTTTGTTTCTGCGGCCCCCCAGCAGTGCGCTCTCAGTGTCAACCGCGGCTACCATGCCTCCCCACCAGGGGGTGGCGGGGGGCTGTGACCCTCAGCAGTTCATGGCGACCTCCGTTCATCCCCATGCCCCCACGTAAGGTTTCTCCTGGGGTTGGCCTACGCTCGGACATACCCCTTGTGCTCATTGGTGCTACTCGGTGCAGAGAGGGACCCAGTCGGTGGGGGTGCGCAGGAGGGACTGCATTGAGACAACGTGAAAATGATGAGGAATCACATGGCATCAGTGGCACACAGCCTGAGGAAGTAGCACGTTCCAGCAAAGGGCCCCATGACAAGGCGGGCCTAGGGCTCAGGGGGAGGTCAGGCATTGAGTACAGGAGCTTGTGCTCTACTCTATGTGGTGGGCCGAAAGGGGAACAGTCAGCAGGCCAACACACGGGGGAGTGGGTGGGTGGGTGGGTCTAAGGGCAGCCATGCCGTCCACTGAGGATCCACGGGCATCACCAACGGTGACGTGCCCCGCCCCTCATTTGCGGAGACAGTGGGAGAAAGACGAAAAAGTTACGGACACTGTCCCTTTGGGGCCCCCTTTGTGTCGTCTGGGCACGTGTCTGGTGCGTCCAGACACGTCCTCTGGACGCACCTGAAAACCCATTGTTCATGTGAAGTCCCGCCACCCCCACCCTGGGAAAAGCAAGGGGGCTACAGAGCAGGTGTGTGCCGGCGGGAGGGGGGGTATTGGCATGGAGTCCTTGTGCCGAGTACCCGGCAAGCACCACCACGTGTCTCACTGTACTGCAGTTGCCCCTTTGGCCTCATGAGGCATCACAGGACCATCACTGTACAGCAGATGAAACGGTGGGGGACCTAGTTGCTGTGTGAGCGCAGCAGGCTGTTACCCGGGGGGGGGGGGGGGGGGCACTGGTATCTGACGGGGTGAGTGCCTTGCGCGGAGGGTGCTAACAGGGCCGTCCGTGTATCGGACTTGTGCCACTGCAGATCCTCAAAAGGTGAGGCATGGACACTGCCTGGTCCATGCTCTCCCGAGCCAAGGACACCTCCCTGGTATCCGCGAACACTTCCCTGGTATCCGTGGAGACTTCCCTGGTATCTGCGGACATTTCCCCGATGGCTGAGAGTCACAAGCCCCCTCTGGCAAGGGTCCCTTGCTACCCTTGGAGGACTGACCTGTCAGGGCGAGCCACCGGCCACGTACTCCTTGTGAGCATCCACGGGCTTTAGGCCACTCAGAGCACTCTGAGGGTTAAACCCTGTGAGTCCACAAGACCTCTTGTGACAGTGAAAGCCATGGACAATCACATTGGGCTGTCCCACTCATACACGGCCACAGTTTGATGAGCTGAGACACTGGGCTGCTGGCCACTCATACCCAGGGGACGCCGAACTGAGCGCGCATGAGACACCTTGCTGCATAAGCCAGGCTCTCCGGGAGACTTATGGCAGTGGCGGGGCTGCCCCATCCAGACCTTCGCCTGGAGGTGGAAGCCCCCTCCCTGTCCAGGCCCATCTGACTCGGTGTGTGTGGGGGGGGGGGGGGCATGAAGCAACGGATACTCAGCTACCGAACCCCCCGTGTCACAGGCGACCGGTCAGCTGCACTTTGCAGCACTTCCAAACCACTTCCGAATATTGCCTTGAGTTTGCCCGCAAGCTATCGAATGTTCTTAGGCTGGTTTGGGTCAGCTCATCCCTCCCGCAGAACCCGGTTAAACACACGCTCCGTGGGGTTAGTTTGCAGTCTACGCTTGCTTGTATGTCTGCCACAGGGCGCCCGCCCTGGTGGAGCAGCCGGTGTGTGGGGAGGGGGGGGGGGGGGGCGGATCAAGGCTCAGTGTGTTGGTTTGCTACCCCCGCTCCCCCCGCGCAGCGACGACCAGTAATGCTCCACCAAATGTGATATGTAGCTCAAGCCTGGACTAAACTGGCGTTTCACAGCTCACCTCTGCTGGGGCAGGGCCCACAGGCGCGGAGGATGTTGGATCCCACAACCCCAAAACTCCGTGGGTTAATTGCAAAGAAAGGGAGGGTGGGTGGTCCTGGGGCAATGACAAGCTGCAACCACAACTTTGTGGTGGCCCTAACAACTGCTGCAGTCCTGTACCATTGTCACACCCACTTGGGAACACAGGCTGTGTGCAACGGCACTGATGCACACAGAAGAGGATGCCACGGGGCAGGGAGGATCCATGGTCGGTTCTGATGGACTGAATGTCTGCGCCACAGACACTTTCAGCCATAAGTTCGAATTGTTCCACATAGCCAACAGCAGCGTGCCCCCTTCTTGGTTGGGGGGGGATGGGGGGGAAGCTGGGGAGTGGGATCGGGGCCAGACCAGAACTCGGGGTTAGACCAGAAGTCGGGGTTAACCACATCCACCCCCGTCCTACCACCGTGCCCCACACCCAGTTTGGCCCATCAAGACCCTCAGGCCCACTCAACTTCGTTTGCCACAAAGGGCATGCACCCAGTGCGTGCGTGCGCGTGCGTGTGCATGACGCCCAAGCATTTCAATCAAAGCTCAAAGTGTGAGGGTCAACATTTTTGCATGCCCTACAAGACATCAGCGAAACCATGAGTCCAGAGTTCATCGGGCCTCGCTGGCAGGCCATCCACTAGCACACTGATTCACAGCTTCGGGGTGTGGGAGCAAGTTCAGGATCAGCAAGGCAAGCAGGCATGACTCATCCGCCCCCCGCAGCAAACTGTGCTGAACCAGGATATCGCGCCAACGCTGCAACAAACAAATCATACGATGCTGCAGATTAGGTGAACAGCTGTCTTGCCCTCTTGGACTTACGGGATGGCACTGATGTGACCGATACCGCCGGACCATTGGGGACAGGTCCTACCACCACTGACGCCCATTCCGGGCGCGCCCTAGTGTCTCAATGGCGTCAACGACGTGTGCGTGTTTGTGTGTGTGTGCTGCCCAATATCTGTCAATCAACTCAATAGCGGTCACTATGGAAATCACCACTCTACACCTTTGTTCACTGTTCACATTGCATCAATGGTCGGACCAATTGCGCTCCGTGCGCCTGTTCCTCCCTTTTGGAGCAACCGACGTGTGTGTGCATGTGTGTGTGCGCGCGCTCCGTTATCAGGAACTAGGGTGGCGGCAGAAGTGTGTGACGCAGCGTTCGATGACAGACGGCCCCTCCACCATCCCATAACGAGCGAGGCTCGCAGGTCCTGCCTGAATCGCCTTGCCTTCTTCCATGACCTGTACATACTGCGTATCATAGTGTTGACTTTTTTAGGGGAGAACGAGGCAATACTCCTTGGCGACTGGACATAACACGGCGTCACAGCTGCAGTGGGCCCCAGAAAAAGGTCGGGCGCACAGCACTGCCAAGAGGTCCATTTCCGCAGCTGAAGGCCTGGGTCTCCAATACAGTGACATACAAGAAGCATGTGTGGCCATTGCGGGCCTTTGCCATGAACACCGCCATACATATGGGGAGTATCTGCGCCGTGCGCGCACCACGTGCTACTTGACAGGCAGGTTGACCGGGAATGGGTTGGCTTTTACCCCCCCCAAAAAAATGCTCTCTGAGGAGAGCAAACCCTTGGGTGCAAGACCTGTGTAAACATCCCTCTGTCTTGCCCTATCCGGCGCCTCGCAAGGTGGAAAAACATAAGATGGCCCCTTGGGAGCAACCAGCACCCAAGTTTGGGGTCTTCCTGCTGGATTGTCGATTTTTCCTACCCTTGTCCGAATAGCGGAGGGAATAGCTCTTCCGGCCTAGCTACCAGTTAATCTACAGTCGCCTGGTCAGGCCAAACGGCTAAATCTCCGCGCTACACCTGTACCCAACACCTGCACCCAACACCCGAATCGTAGCACCCCCTTTTGCATGGATGTATGACCACCATGACCACCAATCCAACCCCCCCTCACGGGAGACCCAAAGTCCCTGCAGCACCTCAAAACAGCTTCCATGAGTTTGCACCATTTTCCATATTTTTGTCTCCCAAACAGGGGCAAACATTGAATGTGTGTTTTTCTAAAGGGCCAAAGCCAGCCACGTGGGGTCAAAGGCAAGCAAGTGCCCAGCGGTGGAGGGGGGGGGGGGCTCTTGACGTCCCAATCTGGGCTCATGATTGACATATGTGGGCCGAGAAGACCGCATTCACAAATTGGTGCCGCCGAAATTGCGCAGCCGGCGGAAAAGTGATTCCACGGCGGCTTTGAAGGTCTTTTGCATTCACAGTTCAGAATTGGGGCGCCGAGTTATTTGTCACTTGGATAGCTCCAGCAAACCCATCTGGTCATTGTCGTTCTATCCGCCGTTGCTGTGGTCACGGATGTGGAATGGCGCAGATGTGAGCGGGTTGTTGTGGGAAGGAGGGGCTCGGTGATGCCTGCAGGGGAGGGGTGTTTGCCTGGCATGCGCCCAGCGGGCTGCTTTTGTATTAACTATCCTGATTTTAACCCCAGATTTACCCTCCCCTAGAGGAGCCCCCCAAATTGACCAGAGTGGACTGCAAACCTTCCCTACAATGCATGCTGCATAATGCGAAATGCAGAATTTCAACATCAATGTGCATTACTCATGAATTGGCTAATAAACAATTTGTTCCCCACAAGTGTGGGCACCAATACATTCCTCACAAGAATGCTCTTGGCACTCACCACAAGCTGTGATGGTGGAGCGCTTCTGACAACCCAAGGCACACACATCTGTCTCATCCTCTCCTTCATCTTGCGTGGCGGCTGAGTTGCTTTTATCAGTCCAAAGATGAGGCGGGACATGGTCCCATGGTCCATAAGGAGGGTGACGGACCTGCCTCCGAATGCAAAATTGCGTGAAATGCAACAAAACACGCACAGACTGGTGCAAGTCATTTGAGCTGCCACGCCAGATGTCCTAACCAAACCCCAATGCCACAACTGTCCAAATAAATGCTCAATGCGCACCCTATACCACCCATGCACATCATTGTACAAATGTTGCCAGGTTGTCAAAATTCCATTCTTTCTTCCAATCAAAGCAAAATCATGGGCCGGTCCATATCCCCAACCAGGAAGGGGCCGTCCATATCCCCAACTGGAAAGGGGCCGGTCCATATCCCCCACCGGAAAGGGGTCATGCAAAAAGCATGGATTGAGGCTCCATATCAAAAGTGGCCCAAAAAGATGCCCAGCGCGCGCCCGGCGCGGTGACACTCCCCCATGAGCTGCTGCGGCACATTGCAACATTCCGCCTCAGAGGACACCTCATCTCTGCACAAAGCCGGTGTGAATGGAGAGGCGAGAGGGGCCCATTCAGTTCGGCCACCTCAGCTTTTGAGGTGTGAGCACAGTCCTGTCTAGGCGTGCCGTCCCTAGTCTGCCCATGCTGGTGATCTTTGGTGACATTGGAAATACACATAAACTTCATCGGAGTAGTTTCAGCCTCGACATCATCTGTCTCTCTTCGAGGTGCCTTGCCAAAGGCAATAGAATCTCACAACATAGTTGTGCCAAATTATTTAAAGGTCTGTGTCCATTTTTCTGGGTGTCATTGTGAGCACACTTGGCATGCACATTCCCCTGCGCCCGTGCAGGAGATAAGAGCACTATCTAGAAATCACCAAGAAACAATATCAAGCTTCCACGAAATAATAGCAGCCAACCAAAGGCCCACAGGAAATAACAACCACCATTCTGGCATTTAAGAATTGGGGCCAGATTTTCTCTGTACTACATTTCGCACGAACCAAATCCCTCTCCAGCCCGCGCCCCCGCTCCCTCACATTGCGCTGCTCTCGTGGCAGTCAACAGCGCCATTTGGAGTCTCACCACTCACAAAAGTCCACCATTGCAGAGGGCTCTTGTGGTGGGGCAATACAGGGCCGGGGGGTTGGGGGGTACAAACACTGCCCCATGGGGTGGGGGCAGTCTTGGTTAGGGCAGGGCAGGGGAAGCAGAGCGACGCCCTTGCAATCAAGAAAGGGCCACACGGGAGGCTCTGGGTATAAGCGATGCCGGAGGCTAACCGGCAGCAGGGCCCACGGGGGCGGCTCTCAACAAAATGGGCTGGACCCTGAGTGATTAGGAGGACAGGCGGCAGCAGGGCTGCACTGGGCTTCGGTGCTGCAATCCACATTCTCCCACCATGAGCCGGGGGGGGGGGGGGGGTTTGGTTTGGTTTGGATCTCGGCTTGCGCCAAAGGTGGTGACCCACGGCCAGTGTGCCCGTACCTCACCGGCTGGACTGGGTACCCCCCCTGGTTGTCTGGTCTCACAGCCGCCCAGACTGCTGACGATCCCCGTACCTCGTCAAGGCGCTGGCGAGAGGGAGATACCGCCGTGCCTGTATGTGTAGGGGCGCGTGCCGTGGGGGGTCCTTGGGGGTGGGGGGGGGGGGGGGGGCGAAGTCCCCAGCGCTGCACGCCTTCCTCACCTGATTTCAGGGGGTATTGGAAAATGTGAGGGCGGGGCTGACGACAGGCTAGAATGGGCCGGGCATGCCATCAGCAACTGCAAACAACCGGGGGTGTGAGGAACCGCACCCTGCAATATGGTCATCTTCGGTCTCTAGGACCAGATGCTGTCTAGGAGTGGGGCGGCTAGCAGGTTGCGGCTGGCGGGGGGTGGGCCTAAGTTCTCTCTGTGAGAGATAAAGGCAACAGCAGAGCAGGGGCGCTGGTGGCATCAAGCAGCTGGTATCCACTTTTTGTGGGGCCATCACATCCATGAAGCGGTGGAAACTGCGGCGGGCGAGCTATCCCAATGGCACGCCTTCCCAAACTCCTTACCAGTGAAGGCTCCTGGATCCTCCCCCGTTCCTCGGCACCAACCCATCCGATCCCTTACCGCCAACACGCCCAATCCTCACCACCAGCACCAGGTTAGGCTGGCTGTGGAAGGTTGTGGACGGTTTGTGGGCGGGCTGAGGGTTTTTGTCAGCGTTTTTTTCTTCATCGTGCCTCAATGCCTGCAGAGCACGGACAATAGAGAGGCACATACCCCAGGCAGCACGGCCAAAGAGGGTTCGACTGGCATGACACCCAACGCACACCGAAGCACTGACTCAACCTGCGTCACATGTGCGTCCACCAAACAGAAGGGGGGATTGTGGTTCTCTGGAACCCCCTAACCCAAACCACTGCACGTTGCCCTATGCCCCGGTGCCGCCACCACCTTCGAGCGTGGGGATATGGTAAGGCATTGCAGGGGGAACTCGAAGAGGCACCGGTGGACTTTGGGGCACGTGGCTGGAGCGCTCCGTGGGACTGTTCGGGGAAATGCGGGCCATTGCCTGCAGACTGGAGTGGGCCTTTACTGGGCCATGCAGGAGGGTCGTAGGACGGAGGCCCCAGCGCCCTTGGGGTCAGGGTTGGGGTTAAGGTTAGTGTTGGGGTGCAATCGACAAATTGTCCTTCGAGCGCCTTTGGTCCCCATGGACCGAACGGCGCCTTCGGCGCCCATGAACACCATAGGCCGGTACCTGTAGCAACTGACTGTTGGCCAGAGGCCCCCAAAGAAGGGGGGAGGGGAGGTTGGCATGACATTTGAGTGTGTTGCTGTCTGCAGCGGCCGGCGCCAATTGGCTGGTCGCCACTTACCGCTGCCCTTCCCTTGAACCCTTCGCCCCAACAGGCGGCGGCGCCCATCGGCCTCTCACCACCTTGTGCCCTCCCTCTCCCTCCTTGGCCTATCCTGACCTCCCCACACCCCCTTCCTTTCCCTCGGGAGGTTGTGCCAACGGAGCCCCCGGACTTTGCCTGTTTCACTGCTCCGTGTCCGGGCCACACGGAGGAGGGCAACTGCCCTCGCCATTGGCCGGGTGCGTCCAAGTGGGCACCCCCATACCGGCAGTGGGGAACCCCCGCGCCGTGAGTGACCATCCCCATGGGCTAAGGGGGGGGGGGGGGGTACATGATGCGCTCGCCACAAGGAGGACTGAGCGCGGGAATGATGGAAGGTTGTTATGTGCCCCCGTCAGGGAATTGGCCCCGCACCCGCAAGTGGATATCCTGGGGCTCAAAATGAGCTTTGAGTTGACATATAGTCTGCATGGTGGATGAGGCGTGCAATGATGTTGTGGCCACCCACAATGGGGGGGCCAGCTCTGCAGACCCTAGGACGCAGCGATGGGGGCGGTCTGGTCGCCCTTCTTAAACGTCACAAACTGAGTGGCGACCGTCCGGCAGATGGGGCACTTGTTCGTCCTCTGCTGCAGCATCCCGGCGCACTCCGTGCACACGCACATGTGGCGGCACGGCATCACGATCGTGTTCCGTGGCGTGACGAGGCAGATCACGCACTCCTCTCCCTCCTCCTCCACCTCGACAACCCCCGCCAGGCTGCCCATCACTGGGTCGGAGGACGACCCTTCCGCCGGCATCCCGAAGATGTCCTCCGTCTCGAACGTGTCCCAGCCAATCTGCAGCCGCTGCCGCAGCACGCGGAGGCCATAGACGGTGGGCCGGTCCTCATACGTGTTGCGGGTGACCTGCCGGAGAGTGGGGGCCGTGCCAGGGATGTATTAGAAGGTGGGGAAAGGGGGGGGGGGGAGGGGGGGGTCTGAAGGGGACGGGGGGGGAGGGGGGTTTGGCTTGGACCCCCCTCCTCCCAGGGTCCCCCAATGGTCCTCACCGAAGGCGGACCAAATTTTTTAAGGTTGAATCCTCTTGGCTCTGAAGGCGCCGAAGCAAAATTTTGGCTGTCAGCCTCCAATGGCCCAACATGGCCCCCTATGTGCTGCATTCTGCCACTTCCGTGGACATGTAAGGTCTGTACGTCCCTTTTCTGTCAGACAGCCCATCCCCATCCCAAACATCCTGCTACATCGTGGAGCAACACCAACGACCAGGCTTCATTTTGTGTGGGGGGGGCGGGGGGGGGGGGGTGCATGCATTAGAAGAGAGGGCCTCAATATGGTCGGGTTGCAGTGTCCGCATTAGGCTCTGGCCGCGCCTGCCCCACGGCTTTCATCGCCTTCTGTCCATCCTGCCGTAGCACGGCGCACTCACAGTTCGAGTGGTGATCAAATGTTCAGTCCTCTCTGCTGCTGCTCCTATACTTACGGGCGCTGCGGACTCTACTGGGTTATGCGCACAAGAGAGGGGGGGGGGGGGGGGAGCTC
Organism: Eutreptiella sp. 'Long Island Sound 2002'; assembly: GCA_964036045.1. Taxonomy (NCBI): domain Eukaryota; phylum Euglenozoa; class Euglenophyceae; order Eutreptiales; family Eutreptiaceae; genus Eutreptiella; species Eutreptiella sp. 'Long Island Sound 2002'. The sequence goes on along the minus strand of OZ038396.1, from coordinate 7,127,808 downwards.
TGGGACCCAGAAATTCATGCACCAAAATGGCTTAACAAGCTTTTCCCGATGGTAGATGTCGTTTTTTCCCACGATGGCCCTTTTGGTCAGGGGGCCATGAGGCAACGGAAACTGGGTTCGCATACGCCCCCGTGTCACAGGCGCATGGTCATAACCACATTGTTCAATGTCATGCTTGCTGCACTGCAGCGTAGACCAGTTCTGTACCACACCAGGTCATTTGGTCAGGGGGGGGGGGGGGCTCCTCCGATGGTTGTCAGCCGTTCCAATACATCCTTGGAGGGTGGTGGGGTGAGCCTCCAAACACCCACCAACCCGGCCGCCCGCCCAAAACGAATCTTGACCCAAAATATGGCTCAGCAGAAGTCACACTTTGATCAGCGGCCCCCCACGGGACCCACCTAGAATCCCTGCCCCACTGACGTATGAGCTCCTCGTAAAAGCAGCCTGCCAGGGACCACCCCCGTATGGCATCGTGTGAGTTGTCACGTGTGTTGTTGGTTGACGCGAGTTCAGCACCACATGCGGTCACAAGAAGGAAAGAAAAGCTTGTCAAGAGCCGAGTACGGCCCTAGGCACCTTTCGCAAAAGGTCTGTGGAAGAAGCGTGCAGAGTAACCTTTTGCGTGGGAGAGAAGGCAACTTCACCAGTCGTTTACAGCGTGTAAAGTACGTGGAACCTGAAACAGACGGCGGGCGGGAAACGCCGGCAACAAACAAATGAGACAGTCAATGGATGGATCATTCACAGGGAGATCCGCCTGGCTGCCGGCACAGCTCTGGTAACACAGGAACCGTGTGCCCCACCCCTCCCCGCCCCCACCGGTTGGAGGAGGGCACTGATACGTCTCAATATGACCCAGTCCTCGTTCCAAAGGGGGGGGGGGTTGCGAGACCCCCCCCCACACACACCCATGCCATATCATAGAGCAATGCAAGGCACCTCTACGTAGGTCAGCTGCGTCTGCACATGCGGCTCAGGGCCCTCGCGTGGCTTGTCCTTGTGCTTGGGCTCGCCAAATTTGGCGACGTTCTTGGCGTCAATCTCCTTGTGGGCCTCGCGTGCTTTGATGTACTCCTCCCACTCGTGCGGCGGGATCTGGTACGTCAGCGAGATCACGATGGGGTAGTGGTGCGGCGCGCTCGGCTTGTACTTCAGCACCTGCGGGGCGCGGGGGGGCAACGGGGGCATTGAGTGCTCTGCATGACACAGGGTACGGTGTCGTGCCTTGAATGCAAGAAATTCGAAGTACACAGCAATGCACCAATGATTCTACCCCGCCCAACCAGCAAACACACCGGAGAAGCTCAGTGTCCAACCTTCTCAGTAAATTTGGAAAACTGAAAGTGACGGTTCCCTCGGCCCCCCCGGTTACTATTCAAGGGCGGTTACCATTCAGGCCACAATGTCAGGTTCTGATCTCACCAGCATGATCCTGCCCTCATGCCACACTCCAGGTTTCCAGGTTAGGGTTAGGCATGAGGCGACTATTCAGGCGGGGGTGAGACCTAATTAATTTGAGTGGATTGAATTGTAGAAAACCAGAGATGCAGTACAGCAAGACTGCAGACTGAGGTAATGCACTCCACAGTAAGGCATAAGTGCATTGCATTGGCAGCCCATTGAACGCGTGCATGCTTTTCATCTCGTTGGCACACCTGCTTTTATTTGTTATTGTGTTTTGACCTTGACAATCTCTGCACACCAACGTTGCCTATGCTTTCTTATCTGGTTTTCCACTGCAGTTTCTGTGCCCCATAGTGATCTTTATTCTCCATGCCGAAGTCAGAGAGAGAAAGACAGGAATATCATGTCTGACTACGTCTCGTCAGACAATCACTAACAGTCCGGCTATCAGTCAGACGACAGCAGTTGTAATTCAGGGGGGGGATACCCATGAGCAGTGCACTGCATTTCCAGGCATTGTGCCCTCTTGGGGGACAAGGAAGGCTGGCTGGGCACTGCGTCCGTGGGAAGGGCCAAACCCACACCCGGAATAGTCACAGGGGGAGGGTCCGGGGGGGGGGGGGGGGGGGCATGGGGGTGGCACCGCTCGGGCGGTGGGGGGGAGGGAGGCGTCCGGGGCTGCCTCGAGTGGAACGTGGAGGGCGCCCCCCGAGCGATGGCCTCCGGTGCAGCACCTTCAGAAAGTTCCGCACGTTGATGGACGCGGACGTGTACATGCAGTCGGACTCGGCCGGCAGCGTCTTCGGCGGCAGCACCGCCTCCGCGTACTCGTCCGCCTGGGGCCGGAACTCCACCGCGCCGTCGTCCCCGAGGCACTCCTTCGTGGCCAGGGTGATGCGCACCTCCGTCTCCATGCGGCAGTCCACGCGGAACTGGATGCGGAAGCGCCCGTCCTTCGTGGGCGTGAGGCCCAGCGACGACTTGTTGATGTTCGCGTGGTTCTTGATGGACACCGACTCCTGGGCACAGGCGGCGGTGCACTGGGGGGGCCGGTGCCGTGTGGTGGCGGGCAGTGCGTATCCGGAATGACGGGGTCATCAGCAGAGGTCTGCGCCGGTGCTTTGGTATTTGCTGGGGTGGTCCGGCGCATCACCTTTGTCCCCGAAGCTCTCTCACGTGTGCCCACCAGGCCATTGCTTAGGGTGGGTGGGGGTCACTTAGTGGGTGCGGGTGCGCGGTGCGCACCTTTTGGGGAATTACACCCCCCAAACGGACCCTCACAAAAAGGCACTGGACAGCAACATTGGCACCAAGAAAACAGCCGGGAAATGGGTATCTCATCAGTCACTTGTAGTCTGAATTGAATCAGGATGACCCCGATGGCACGTTTGACAGAATATCAAGTCACAGGAGCATGCACAGTGCGGTCCTCAGGGCCTGGAGGGTGAAATGGGGTACCAGCTCAGCAACACAGCACCTCACGGGGCAACAACAAAGCAGAACAATGGTGTCAGGTAAATTATCTGAATTAAAAAGCTGCACAGTGCGCGCACGGTGCACGCCCCTCCCTCTTAGGGTCCTAGCAAACCCCGGCCGACCTGCCCACCCACCCACCCACCCACGCCAGAGAACTTTCCCTCCGAAAAAAATGAAATCTGTTCAAGGGGCCCCGAATTGGAGGCCGATTTTTTTGTGTTCTGGTGCTAGGCGTGTGCAGCAGCCAAGAATCTGCAGTCACAAATTGGAGACCAATTTTAGCTACGCATTTCAGGTACACAAAGTATTTTAGCTTGGCCTCTGACCCCCCACCCCACCCCACCCCACCCCACCCCACCCCACCCCACTCCACCCCACCCAACTGGGTGGGGGTTTTCTGCCACAAAGCAATGGCCCAGTGCCCATGCGCTTCTGCTGCCGTGGGTAGTCCATGCATCAGAGGATACATCAGTGACCATTGCCTGAGTGGGAATAACCAGGCTGCCATGGAACAGATGAGGCAGGATTTCAGAGAGAAGAACTCAGGTTTAATCGTTGTGGTACCTTTCCCTCACCTCACAGGCATGCACTCAAATTGGCAGACAAAGGCATATGGGGTCGGTGAGGGTCTCAGCTCAAAAAACTCAGTGAGTTCTGAAGACAACGATGGTCACACGCATTAATTAGACCATTGTTTACTGCGCAAACAAAGGGTGCAGGGCGCATTATGCATACGACGTGCCGATGGCACGGCACAGACCTGGACTTCGGCCTGCGCTGGCGCTTCAGCATTGGACCACTGCTGAGTTCGGCTGGCGCTGGCGGTGTTGGTTGGGAGCCGCGTCAATGTGCGGGACTGCGTGCGTTGCGGCGCGGGCGGCGCAGAGGACGCTGCCGTTGTAGCGCTGTTTGTGGTGCGGGTGTTGGTGTTGGTGTTGGTGTTGGTGTTGGTGTTGGTGTTGGTGTTGGTGTTGGCGTTGGCGTTGCTGCTAGTGCTGGGGCGTGCAGCCGCCCCAACATCCCCTTGCCCGCCGCCTGAGTGCTGGCGGCGGTGGCCCGGCCTTGGGAGGTGCAGGTTGGACCGCACACGGCCCAGGCGGCCGGGCGGGCCGCCACCCTCACCTCCATGTTTGTTTCCCATGTCGCCGACAAGGGGGAATAGGAACTCTGTGCGCGCAGCGTGCGATCAGACACAAAACGAACAGCACCTTTCACCAATGGACCGTCTTCACCTGATTGCAATTCGAAATTATGAACTTCCGTTCCTGGCCCCCTCACCATTGTGAGAGCAATGGCAAAATCAGGCCACTTTCTTCAAAAATGGCTTCCTTTCCCTTTGTTTTGATGCTTCTTGTTTTGCAGGGAACTGGTTCAATCATGGGTTCTTGTTGGCACAGTGGCTGCACTCTCTAACAGGTGTGCATGTTGTCAGCAAAGTGCCGCAACTGACGGAGATGCCAGCACAGTCACAGATTGGTGAATAGTTGTTGCTCTGACAAGGCTGTTGTTTGCGTGCACTGGACTAGGCAGAGGACTAGGCAAGGGGGACCCTGCTGGCGAAGAAGCTGACCGACAGGGGGCGGAGGGTTCTCGGGTCGAGATGCGACCCTCCCGCCCCAGTAGAAGTGGGCCAAAGGCCCCTGAGGGGGCTGGGTGGGGGGCAATGAATCCTTCCCGTGTACAAAAGTACCAGCGACATCACAGTCAATGTCGCACAGCAAAACAAGAACTATTCCACGGACTCTGCATAGCACACACTCCAGCTCAGCCTAACTACCACACACAAAAATCGAAATTCTGCAATCGCAACAGACAACCTCTGCAACCTGCGTCTCTCAACAGTGCAATTCCCATTCACAAGCAAACAGGATGTTCGGACGAGATGAACAGGCCTGCTGTTGGCAGTTGATGCAAACAGAACAAACTGCGAACCAGGCAACTCATTGCAATAACAAACAGAAAGACAAACCCACCGCATGTGAAAGCCAACATGCCCCGTGTGTTCTGTGCTGCTGCGTACATTCCCTTGCTGCAGCCCCTCTTAGCACCTCTGTTTGAGCCGGCACTCCTACCCGCTGTCGCTATTACTGTCACTGTCCCAGCTATCACGGTCCGGTTCATCCAATGAGCTTCCACTCTCACGTGAATCACTCTCATGGCTCTCTTCATCCTGGTGGGGGGGCGTGTCGGCACAACGCACGCACAGCGTGCACACAGCGTGCACATGACAGGGAGAAATGGGGCTTTTTGCTACAATTGGCAATATTCTTGCCTATACAGACCATACTACACCCCCACGATGTTGGACAGCCTCATAACGCAATCAGGATTCTTTTCGTCCTAACAGCTCCAAAGGTACGGAGAAGAGGCCATTGCTGAAATAACAGTGTACGCCAAAGAGGCCGGTCCATATCCCTAACCGAAAAGGGGCCAATCCAAATCCAAATTCTTGATAGATAGCACGGACCTACAGGCAACGATGCAAAACAACACGCACCAATACCCTAGAAATGAGGGCAAAGCATGCAAGCAACTCATGTAGATGCATAACAAGGCTCTTTGTTACTAGCACTCGGGACTACAATGCAGCTTGGGTACCGTCCTGTACAAACTTTGTGCACATCACAAGTGTGTGCGGTAGTATAACTCAGGTCCGACTGCTGGATCACGATATGCTTGGACGACGTTCCCCTGTCCCAAGTTGGCAACAATACCCTCATGCAGCAGAGAGGATTACAGGTTTTACAGGGGAGGTCCCCTTTACAAACGACGTCTTTTTGGGGTTTTTCCGTGATGATTTTCCACCAATGGCATTCAAGGAGTGGCAGTGGACCCAGTCTCGACATTTTTTTTCAGTGGCTCAGTCCATATGTCCTCAACCTCCTTAGCTGCCCTTACGACCTGCATTGAGTTCGCTGCCCCCCGCCAGCCATTCCACTACCGCATTACCCTCCACACACACACATGTCGGCACTGACACGCTATCCCCCAACAAAACCCAGCCGGCCCACACTTCCTACCACAGCTCAGTATTTGGCAACTGTCCCCTTCAATCCACCAAACTGTGTCTCTGCCCCTTCTCACACTTTGCAGACAGTTCCCCAAAAGCTCTGACCCCGTAAACAAATGTAGTGTGATTCCCAGCCATTTCTTGCATTTTACAAGCAGGCACCTCGCAGCTCTGCACGCCCTATGGCTTGTTTTGCATTTGGCAGCCCATTTCATCGCATTGGGCACCTTGTGTTGCCCAACCAGTAATGCCACCCCCCAGCAGTGGAACTGAGCTGGACTGAAACATGGGTCTCCCATGCAAAAATTTTTGCAGCTCATCATTATATGCCACCATGGCTTCATCTCTGTATAGCAACTGTGTGGCGGCTGGGCCAAGGGGGTGGGGGGGGGCAGGGTTCGGACCCCAACATATGGGTATCAATGATCATACAATGATGTATCCCCCCCACCTTGCGCAGGCAACCCCCGAGGCACCAAAATTGACGGTTTCACTGGGTAGTGGTGACTGCACGAGGCGGTGCTTGCGCAAGGGGGGGTTAGGGGGATAAGGTTTTTTGCAAAAAGAATGTTCTGCTCTGCCAAGGGGGGTTCCCAGAGCTAGATGCAGAGTTCTTGCACAGGGGCCGCAAAACGCTTTTAACAAATCGATCGGGACTATGTTTCAAAGGTAAAAAGGTAAAGCATTAACAGGATTCATAGGTACATGAAAATCGCTACCTCAGCGGCAGAGCTGTACCTTTAGGAAAATTGCACACGCCCTTCTTTAATGATGCCCCTGGCAGTGCAGATGAACTTCCATCAACCCTTAGCCCCCAAACTGCACTCCAATAGAACAAAAACCCAACTGCAGACCTGTACAACCAGAATCACAGAGTGCAACCCGTTAATGTGGCAACCCTGATGGGCTTGGCAAATCTGAATGGTCTTGCAGGTGGGGGCTGGTCCATAACCATGAAGGTCGTTCCATGAAGGTTGGTAGGTCACCATGTAGCATACTTGGTGTCCAATGCCATGTCTTTTGTACAACACGCTTGTGGGGCTGAGGTCAGTCGTGGAGGGTAGCATGTGTTGGAGATTAGTTTTGGGAGTTAGAGTGGAATGTCTAAGTGGAATGTCTGTCCCATTGCTCAAAATTGCAGCAGATTGCCGCTGTGGTGTCTGCCCTTTGAGGTGCTGGCTGGCAACATAGTCAATCCTTCCAGAAAATGAAAGTCGGAGGCTCTGTTCCACCGATGATGTAGGAATTGCAGCATAGGGCCAGGGCTGCCAGATCACTCAGTGTCACGCTCTTGCGTTTTTTGTGAGCAAATGCAATGCTCCCTCAGGCACCCTGGCACCCCCCCCTTAGGTTAGCCTTTATGACCCCCCCCCATCTAAGCTACGCCCAGGTTTCAAAAAATTATGGTCCCCACGGGAGCGGGACTTAGAGAGTGTGCAAAACACTTCTCTGCCGGGCTGTTATTGGTGACACAACGTGATTGAATGGGAAATTGTCTAGTGTTGCCCCCTGTGGCCTTCTGCCTGCTCCTGCTGCTGCCTCGCCCCTGCACACCGCGACAAATCAAGGCTTGACACAACGATTTATGGGGATGGTGCCCTTGGTTTGTCCCCGCCGGCCCCTGCACAGGGCAGCACAATACAAAAACACAGACGGAGGAGGGTCGGGTTGCAAAACCAAAGTTTTTTTTTTTTGTGAAAACTTGTGGTTCACAGAAAAAAATAAACTGTGCACTGCCTCAAGACTTCCTGAGGGCGGGCACTCCTCAGGAGGTGCATCGTTGAGCGGCGGACCCATTCGGCGCCCAGCCACTCATTTACGGAGGGAAATGGAGCCACGTGAGGACAGGGGTTTTTTAATTCAAAAAAAAAAAGGCTGGTGTGTCCGGTGGTCAGCAACATCTGCACCGCTCCAACCGATGGCACTTAAGGGGGTAACCGACGGCAGTTGGAGTGCAACCGACGGCGGTTGGAGGGTAACCGACGGCGATTGGAGGGTAACCGACGACGGTTGGAGAGTAACCGACGGCGGTTGGAGTGTAACCGACGGCAGTTGGAGGGTAACTGACGGCGCTACTGGGCCAAGACCAGGTTTTTTAACTAAAAGAAAAAACTTGTCCCCTAAAAAACCCCCTGCGTGAGGACAGACGACACTGATGTCCTGAGACCCTCCCGATGGGCCACAACGGCCAACCGCTGTCCTAATCCGCATACCGGGCGGTGTTTGTCACAGGCCCGGGGGGGGGAGGGCTGCTTTGGGCACCCACACAACAACGCCTCGTGCCCCCCTCTTTGGCGAAATACCTAAGGAACAAATTTCTTCGGCACCTTCCCATGTGTTTTGGGCCAAGTGACCCCCCCCGGGGGCGGGGGGATTGTAAAGGCAGGGGGGGGGGGGGACGTGCCCATTACTGTCCTGGAAAGGGGGGGGGGGGTTAAGGGCGTGCTTTTCGGCATGTTGTCTGCCATGTGACTCAGTATGAGCCAGCCCCATCCCATGTGCCTCGGTCTGAGCCGGCCCCGTCCCATGTGACTACGTATGAGCCGGCCCGGCTACATCTAAAGTAACGCAGCAGGAGCCAGCCCCATCCCACGTGACCCCGCAGTAGGGGCCCACTCCGTCTCATGCGTCACACAGTAATCCGTCCGTTGTTGGAGAGGCCCTCAACACGGCCCCATGCCGTATCAATCGGCGCCAGTCCGTTGCTCGCCCTGCTCTGCCTTGCGTCCCACTGCAACCCCGTCCGATTGTCCGGACGCCCGGGTCACTCCCCGGCCGCGCACACGGTTTCCACACGCCGCTGCAGCCGTCGCAGGCCCTTGCGCATCCGAAACGTGAAGTTCCTGTAGAACCCGAACTCCTTCTTCAACTCCTCCTCGTTCAGCCACCGCACGTCCTCCGTCGTGACGAGGGGCCGCTCCTTCAGCTCCACCAGAAACATCGCGTGCGTCCGCTCGTAAATGGGCTCCGGGTCCAGCACATCCAAGTAATCGAAGAGCGCCTGGATCTCCTCCAGCGCGGGCGGCCGCTCCGGGCGGCTCAGCGCCAGGAACGCGCGCGCGGCGGTCCACAGCGCGTCCTTGTGGTCGCCCGGCTCGCGCGTCGCCGCCCAGTCCGCCAGCTCGAAGCGGTGCTTCCACTTCTTCGGCGAGCGCTCCCACCACTGGTTGTTCAGCACGAACACCGGGATCCGCCCGGCCTCCGTGCGGTAGTACGGCAGCAGCCCCGCCATCTCGTACCCGAACGTCCGCTTCTGCCGCGCGATCTCGCGCGCGCGCACCGCGGAGTCGAGGCTCGGGATGGTCTGGGGGGTGGGCGGGGCGCGGTTCGGGGAGGGCGCCAGGAGCGCCTCCAGGACCGCGTCCGGCGCCTGCCGCTCCCGGGGGCGGTACGGGCTGCCGCTGGGCCGGCGGAAGCGGTCCTTGTACCGGCGGGGGCGGTGGGCGCACATGCTCCAGCGCGTGGCGCCGCAGTCCTGCGGCGCGGGGCCCCGCGCGCGCGCGGCGAATGGGAGGCGCGGCGGCAACTTCCACAGCCACAGGGCCGCGGCGAGGGCGCAGGCCAGCGCTGCCCCGGTCCACCGGGACGACGGAGGGAGGGCGTGCGGTGCCGCGCGCGGGGGGGCGGTGGCCGGGGGGGAGGCGGTGGGCGCACGGTCTCGGGGGGGGGCGTGCGGCGCGGGCGGGCGGGCACCGGAGCCCGCGGGAGCCCCGCGCGCCGCGCGGAGGGGCCCGTGCAGCACCGCGGCCGGGCGCGTGAGAAGGTCCGAGGACAGGGCGGCGGCGGGGGCGGGCAGGGGATGCAGTGCGGCGGTGAGGGCGACGACCAGCAGCACGGCGCACGTCAGAAGGGCCCGGAGGACGGGGGGGTGGCGGGCGGTGGGACTGGCCATGGGATCGGCCAGTGTGATTGTGTGAGCGTCTGCCGGAGTGCAGGCGGGGCAGACCATGTGGACCTGTGGAGGGGGGTGCGAGGAGTTCAAGGCCGTAGAGAGCCGCTGGGGTAGGGATGCATTAGAAGGGAACAGACCTCAGAGGCGGCCCCAGAGGCGGTTAGGCAGGCGGTTGGAGGAGGTTGTCAAGGCGGTTGGGGGCGGTTACTGTCGGTTACAAATGCCATTGAAGCTGGCACTTGCCATCAGGGGGACAGTGGCTGGGCATAGGCTGGGCGCCCTGGAGGGGGAGGGGGTTACCCCCCCCCCCCGCTTCCAATTCATCCCTGCCCTGTAAGCCGTGATGGGCCGGCACCAGGGTGGGTGGGCCTGCAAGGCCATGGCCATGGGAAAATGGCCTGACCCCCCAAAAGCCCCCCCCCCCCCACACACACCTGTAAGGAGCATGGCATCGGAAGGGCCCCCCTCCGAAACCAAAATGTATCATTGATGACTGTGCCAACCCCCATCTGGGGGGAGTCAATGAAGCGCAGAGGCCTCACACTGGGCAGATTGGCGCCAGACACACAAACGTTCACTGGGCACACATTGCAGCTCAACGTGGGCAGCTGGTCCAACAATGGTTGTCATAGTTACCAGCGGTGGAACCTGCAGATCGGACGGTGTTCTCAGAAGTACCCACCAGGCTGTTGGAGAGTCCCTCATGCCGATCCCGATGGAGGCAATGCGTACCCCACGCGGTCCTTGTTGGTAAAAGCCCCAGACTTCCTCGTCTAAACCTGCCCCCCCGCCCCCCCGCAAAAAAAAGGGGGAATGAAAATTGAACCCCCTACCAGGCAATTAGCCCCGATCCCAAGATTGTTGCATTCAGGAGGATATATGGGGGTGTTCCATCACCCCCTCGTGCTGATGGTCCCTTCGCTAACCTGCCAACCCCTTTCCAGATGCACCAGTCCAAAAGAATTCGTAGCACCTACCAACGTGACACTAATCCATACTTCCGCTTAGCCCTCCCAGATCACAAGGCGATGTGGTAGCAGACATGACACGTCATGAGGATACGCTGATTCTGATACCAGGAATGCAGCGGGAACTGCCGCGCTTGTAGGCATCCCAGAGTGCTACTGGAGCACAAGAAAGACTGAAGGCTGAGTGAAAACAGCGGTGTACCATGCACAGGGAAAGCAATACCGAGGAAGGAACCAGTCAATACTGAGGTGGAAAAGGTCACTTGGTAACACTGTCATCACAACTCTGACTTTGAGGGGGTTGGGGGAGTGTGGGGCATGCAGATCTTTGGGGGGTTGGAGTTTTCAGAGTGACAGGGTTGTGAATGCCTTTTCAGGTGATGCACTGTGGCTGCATCAGCCCGAAAAAGGTGCTCCACAAGGGCCACTGGGTACAGGGTGTGGGGCTGGATACAGCGTGTGAGGCTGGGCACAGGGTGTGGGGCCTGGGCACACGGTGTGTCAGGGTTGCAGGGGCAGGCAAGGGTGGTCCGACGGCAGCACAAGGGGACGTGGGCACATATGCACGCAGCACAATGACAAGCACCTTTCCGAGGTTTCAATATGTTCAGCTGGTGGTTGGGAGAGGGGGAGGGAGCGGGGGGTTGCCACACAGGGAGGGGGTGTTCAGGTCAGTTCCGGGGAGGGGAAGGGGTTGGGGGTGTCCAGGCAGGGGGAGAGGGGGAGGGTCAATTTTCTTTTGGGGTTTGGGGGGGATTTTTGAAGCCCCTGCTTCATTCTGCATTTTGAATTCACACAAATCGGGCGGTCCAATCCTCTTTTGACCATTTACCACAAATGGGGGGGAATGGGGGGAATGGGTGAAAAAAGAGTGTGCCCCAGTCCACAGACGCCAAAACAATTTTCCGGGCACTGCTGGCACCCAAGTTGCTTGTGCTTCATTGTTCACCGTTGGTGTGGGTTGGGGGGTCCGGAGAGGGCGGAGAGGGGGGGGTTTGGCACAAGGCCTTGGGGGTTGGCTCTGTGGTCCTGAGAGGGCAGAGAGGGGGGGGGGTGTCCCGACACGTAAGCCTCACTGTGGGTTGCAATAACCACAAATAAAGTATGCCCGTTGGTACTTTCGCGGGTGCGCATTGGGTTGACATGGCCGTCTTCAGCCCATGGGGCTGAGAAATCGAATTTGGGAGCCCGATTTTTTTCGATTTTGGGATCACCCACAACAATCAAACAGCACCTGCAAAACATGTGTTGGATCCCCTTCCTGTCTTTTCCACTCTATTTGGCCATATGGGGCTGGCCATCGCGCATGGCAGCGAAGCAATCCCATCCATGACCCTGCAATTGACAGATCAAAACAAAAGGAATCCAAACGAATCACAGTCTGATCACGACTGGCACCCTGTGATCAAACCATTGCATTCCAACAGCGCGCAGCCGTCTATGCCCCGAAGGTACAATGCATTGCCGCTGCCAACAAAGGTCAGGTGGATTCTATTGTGCCCAACCTCCCTCTCCAAAACAAAAACAACACACAAAAAAATAGCTTTACGCTGAGTTAGTAAGTGCTCATTCGTATACCTGTGGGGCATCCCTGTCAGTCACTGACAGAGTGGTGGCTTGCAACCACACAGACCCTTACCCCAAATGCTACAAGCTGCAGGGGTCTGGTTTCCACCCATTGCATGACACCCCTTCAAACCTAAAATTTGGACTTTTGGGGCACTCAGGGTACGACCAGCCTGGTGGATCCATGACCCATTCTGCTTGAGCACCACCGGATTAAGCACCTGGGGAAAGCCTTGCCAGAGCCTAAGGCAGGGCTTGACCACAGAGGCAGGACCCCCCCCCCTTCCCTCCGAACGATTACACACACAGGCAACCACTGCTCCACTTGAACTTGCAAAAGTGAGCAGGGGCCTGGGTCAAGCAATGCACGCAATTTCCTCAGGTCATGGCCTGCCCCTTTTACTGGATGGTTCAGTCATTTCTAGTGTTTCAAATGGTTCAGAGTCGTCTCCACAGCCGCCTCTACACAGGACTGCAGGCCATGACATGTGCCTGCACACATCCGAGGGGGTGCTTCTGCACAGCGTGTGCACAGCACCAATAGCGTTCCCATGACCATCCTGACAACCACCCTTCACCAGAAGCATGTACAATGCATGCGCAAGGTCACCAATCACACACCTCAAGTGGGGTATGGAACCAAACACCCAAAACCCCCCAAAAAACACACGCTTTCATGGGAAAACAGTGCAAACCAAACAATTGAAGCTTGTACAATGTCACCAATCAATCAATCAATCAATCAACAATTACAAAGGGGGGGAGGGGGGCTACTGGTCTAAAAGAAAAGCACTTACATTCAGCGCAACAGGAGCCTCATCAGTATCAGCAGTATCATAGATGCCTTACACTCTCCGGATGGGACAGGACAGTCGCATCTTCAATGATCGCCTGTATTTAGACAGCAGTGTCCTCAGGACACCACATCTGCTCTGTAAATTCTGTTCACGCACAGGTATGACCTACCTCCCTCAAACGATGCATATCCCGCAACAGTATTGCCTCAGGCGTTCAGTGTGGCAGGCACTGAACTCAACTCCCCCCGTTACACAAACCAATTCCAAGCCATGAAACATGACCGCCTCCTTCCCGTTGGTAAAATGCAGCTGCACACAAAGTGTCATAAATATTCTTTGCAAGCAGGCAAAACTATCGCACCGCCAGGAGGTGCTTGATTGAGCACTGAGAGCAATAGGCAACGACAATCAGTCCATTGCAGCTGCACATTTTTGGGCTCCATTGAGATTTGGCACCTGCCACATGCTGTCTGCTTGATCGTATTGGGCGGGGGCAGGGGGACTTTCAGTGGCATCACCTCTGTTCTTCAGATACTGTCCACCCACTCAGTGGCACGCAGGCTATTGGGATGCAAAAATGGGAACACTAACAACAGAGTGAGATTCTGCACGCCTGGGGGGGGGGGGGTGCGATTATGCCGAAATCCATCAGACATGTTGTTTTGACAAAGGTCATGCTGCAAATGCCATGTCTGCACCTAACCACATCTACCGCATCCTACGAACCCGTTGCACCGGACTCAGCGTCCCCCGCACCGGCATCCTTCGGCACACTACCAGCAGCAACCAGGATTTTGGCAAGAGCCGCCCGCACGTGAGCTTCCACGTCCAGCTCATCCCCCTGTGCAACGCCACTTGGACCAGCTTGCTCACCACCATCCTGTAATCGGTTGTTTGGTGCTTCATGGAGCGTCCTGTCAAAGCTTGGGTGAGTTTTGGACAGGTCTGATAGGTGTGACCAGGTGGCGAGCCCGAACCACACAGCACCACCAACGTCATCATCACCAGCCCCTCCCATTGGAGTTCACCACATGAATCCTGTGGCACAACCCTACATCGCAACCCCAGACATCAGGAGGCGTGCCCCCTTGGCCCATGGCACTCCTTGTTGCTGGCGCTGCAACAGTCAGGATCCCTGGGCAACACGCGTGCGCACACACACTAACGAAGCGAGCGAACAGGCACGGTACAAAAGCACAGCGCTGGTCGGGGAACGAATCTCGTCAGGCCATGAGTGTCAGGTAGAAGAAGTTGTAGACATGGAACATGTGTGGCTAGGCGCCTTTCTGAAGTACAGCAGCCAAACAGCGAAGGCACAGACAGATGGAACTGGCATTCTCAGTCGACAGGGCGGTCCACTGCGCTGCGACCGCGAGTGTCCGACCCTGCAGGCAAAACACCGTTACAGAAGTAACCATAAAGCTCGCCCCTCCCCTGTCTGAAGTCCTACGCCCAGCTAACTGTACTGTAAAGGCACACACACGCACAGACGCGCGCCAATAAATTCTTGGTTCCAGCCACCCCCCTGCCTGCGGGGAGCAGCCCTCTTCTTCAGACGCTGAACGGCCCTGGCAATCTGGTCCATTGCGTCCAGATCTTCTGCAGGCTAGAAGTCCGCGAACTCCCACCCCCTGCGGCTGCAGAGCTTGCACACGTGGGCCATGGGCCGCTGGCTGCGAGGGCCCTCAGTTCTCGGCTGCAGCCCAGCACGCAATACCCAACCCCACCCCAAAAGGGCGAGCCAGCCCGCCAGCCCGCCAGCCCGGGGATGGCGAGCCCGCCACCTCAGCAATGGCCCGGCTGGACTGCTCCGGTGGAACAACTCATCACACTGATTGCCCTCCGAAGAATGTCTTACTCCGGTTGCTGCTGCTCACAACTGGCATCAAGGTTAGAGCTCGGGCTTGGATGGATTTTGCTGGTTGGTCACGTGGGCACAAGGTTAAGCTGTTGGATGCTCGAGGAGGGATTCGATGGTTTTTACAACGTCTGCTGCCGTAGGGCGCTGACTGCGATCGCGCAATCGGCAGCGGTCTGTGATGGGCTGCAATGAGGGGGCCTTTGCTGTCAGGGAACTGAGGAACATATTCCCCAGAATGTACACCTGATGAAAGATGACAGATGTCGGCACAAGGGCAGTGGACATGGCGCCACGCACGCCTGCCCAGCCCAAACTGCCCAAAGCACCCCATTGCAGCCTTTTGTTGTACCAGCGGTCGGACGAGGAGATAAGGAGCTGTGCATCTGCGCTGTGATGCACTGTTCGTTGGTCTGGGCTGTGTTGTACCCATATGCCCGCCCAACTGCTGTTGTTTGCGAAAGCAACTCAAGCTTCAAGGACTCAAGGACAAGTGTCCGCGCTACGGCCATCAACGCCTCTTTCCTGATCCCTTGCACCAGCCAAATGCCCAATGCTCCAATACAGGAATACACTGCATTCCTCGTCCGCTGGTGGTGTGCACATTCCCATGGCATGTCAGGGAATGATACCACGGGGAGGAGGACCTCCGTGCGGCTTCGGTGGCACTTATCGCTGCGGATGAAACCCTTAGTAGGGCCATCAGAGGGGCAAATCTACGGGGCTTACCCTCCTCCTCTGCTGCTGCACTGTCGCGCTGCTTGAGCAGGGGTCACTTCCTTCGTGAAACAAACCGCCTGATCCAAAAGGCTGTGGGTGGCCGAGCGATCATGTGGCCCAATCACCAGCGCTGTCCGGGGGAGGGGGGTCCGGATTCCGTTGCCCCATTGTTGATCACTCAGCAGCGGACTCTACCGATTAGTGGCAAAATCATGCGGTGTCTGAAACACCTCCTGACGCCCAGTCAGTACAACACAGGGAGAGGAAAGGGCGGGTAGCCCAGCAGGGCACTCCTCCTCATGCACTGCGTTGTGTCTTACCTTGCCGCGGGCTGTACACGGGTTAGTGGCGCCCAAGCGCTACTGCTGCCCCACAGGACCATCTTGAGGATTGCTGCAGACTGCACCCCGCTTGAAGGGCGGGAAGAAAATTGCTCTGCGGGGGGGGGGGTGACACGGAAGCCCATTTTCCCAGCCCCCCCCCCCCTCCCTCCTTGGCCGCCGTGACGGGAGGGTGGGGGTTCAGGGCGGGGGCGCCCGACCTGCCGTGCCGGGGGGGGGGGGGGGTCAACCCAACATCTATGGCTCAAAATGATACCCACGTCGCGCTGATCATTTTGACTACTCAAATGTGGGGGGGGGGGGATTATTGGTGGAAAAAACTTTTTCGGGCCAAATTTTGTGTTCCTGTGCCTTTGGCGCTAACATCCGTTCTTGCACAAAACAAAGGGCCCGACACGGAACCCCATTTCTCCAACCCCCCCCCCTCCTTCGGCGGGCGTCCATGTCACCCCCCCCCCCCCCCCCCTGCAGAGCAATTTTCAGGTTGCCAAGTTGTCCATGTTCCAAAGAGGTGTGGTCCTACTTGCGGGACGGCTGGAACTTGTGGGGGGGCTTGGTCTTGTTTGGCACCGGGTGCTGTTGCGTAGGATGGGCCTCTCCCGGAGGTGTTTACCATGGAGGCCATGCAGCCCCCCCGTCCATGCCAGAGTTGTGCAGCTGCGCGCACATCCCACAACAGACTCGCATTGTGGAGGTCAAAGGCCTTTTACGGTCCAGGTCGGAGGGGGGCTGAAGGGGTAAGGAGCGCGTCAACCGCGCCCCAAACCCCTACCCCCCCCCCCCCCAAAGACTAAAGACTGAAGAAAAACATTCCGAGCTCCCGTACACTCGACCCTCTGCGGAGCGCCAGCCGGCGAGTAATTGCGGTTAGTCATCGGCCAACCGACGTGGGTTGAGCGCCAGCCTCCCTCGGTTGAGTCAACCGCCGTCGGTTAAACGAATCCTGCCACCAATCACCTCGGGCCGTCCTTCGTGAAAAAAAAGGCAGAAATAAAACAAACATCTCGTTCCTAAAGCCCAGCCCTGCCCGGTGCCGTCACATTAAGGAGCGCACAAGCCCATTCCAGTCTGAGCCACTGTTGTGCAGGAAGCTATCCATAGACTTAGGAAGCGAGTGCACTGCCCTCCAACCCCCTACACGGTGCGATCGAGACTGCCGAGGTCCGCTCATCGAAGGCCCTCCCGCGGCGGCCCGATGGGCTGCGTTTCCCCCTTGGGCTGCCAGCCCCCCTGCGCCCCCAGTGCCCCCATCCATGCAACCGCCCGACACAGACACCTACACCGACGCACAGACACGGATGCAGATGCAGATGCAGAAACACAGACACAGACACCCACAGACAGACACAGGGACAACCCCGAGGCAGTCCATACGTGAAAAATGTAAGTCGTGTACGAAAAAATCGTCTAGTCGTGTAATCCTTTTTTTTTTTTTGCGGTAAGTCGTGTAAGCCGGCTTACACGACTTACCGCAAAAAGAAAAAAATTACACGAATTACAACACACACAGTCCATACCATGCTGGCCGAGTTTTCGCCAATGCACTTTCCTAGACTTGCATCACAGCCGTTGTCAGGGCTCAGCACCGCGTCCGGGCGGCGTCGATTCGGGACACAATCCAGCGACGTCTGGCATGGCTTTCCACTCATGCGACCGCGTGACCCTTTTGGGAGAACAGCAGGTTTGGCAGAGGAGAGTTGTGAGGGCCGGAAGGGGGGGACGCGCGGCGGAGCATGTGAGGCGTGGGGGGGACGACATGGAAATGCTCAGAGCGCAACAAGAGGGGGGCAGAGAGGAGCAGTTACTGTGGGGGTGTGGGGATGGGGATGAGGTAAATCGATCAAGCTACACCACAACGCTCCTGTGCACAGGGGCGCTGCCACTGCCAGCCTGTCCTTTATGGCAGTGTTAGTGGACCTCTGGACGCATGCGCAGCATGGGGCATGGGGCATGGGGCTTGGCCGTTGTCCTCCGGAGGGGGGGCAACCAGCAGCCCCAGGTCCTCCCTCTGCTGACAATTGGGCTGATGGTGGCGACCCAGTGTCCTGCCCCCTGCATGCATGAGGCCCCTAAACATCACCAAGCAGGAGGGTATGGGTCGGGTGGATACTTGTGGTGTTGTCGCAGTGTTGTGGCATTTCTGGCTGGTTCCTGGGGTACGGCAGCCAATCGAGGAATCCCATTCAACGGCCGGGGGTGGGGGGTGGGGGGGGGTTAATCAAAGTGAGCTAAGCGAAGGTGTAGGTGGAGCCTTTGGTAGGCTAAACCTGTTTAACACAGCCACCGACCAAGAGCTACTGGATTGCGACCAATCAAAGGCACATGACTTCCAAAAAGAGTGGGAATGATGATGTAAATTGGCGTGACAAACTGAGCAACTGACCAAGAACCCACTGCGTTCATGCTTTTCGAAGCGTTGTCTACGTACAGCACGGCGTCAAGAAAGGGTCATGGGCGACCAGTCCGCACATCGTTGATGCGGCAGACACCATGTACTATCCGCATGGCCGTGAAGAGCTTCCCGCCGCTTACCAGCTGGGAGAGACACCTGAGGGGTAAAGCCTGATTAAAGTGAGCTAAGCGAAGGTGTTCAACAGGGTGGGGGTGGGGGGGCAAAAATGGAAACACAAAACGAGAGACAAAGAAACAGGAATGACTGGCAGCAACGCGGGTGGGTGGGGGCACGGCTGGCTTCAGCACTTTATCAGGTGCCATTGAAGGGTGTGACTGATTGTGGTTCTCTGCCTTGTGGACATTGCTGCACCTGCGAAGTAGGAGTCCCTGAGGCTTCCGAAACGCCACGCGCATTTGCATCCATTGGCCCTGAGGACGGTCAACTGTGATGGCAGGTCGACCTGGTGTATAAAAGCGTAACCCATCAACGTCCGCCAACTCCACCGTCCAGTCGTCATGCACAACGAACTGCTCCGGTTTATTATCGGAAATGAACCCAAAGCCGTACGGGTGGTGCTCCAGACATGCAAAGACCTGAGGGTTGGAGGTTGTATGGCAAATGGGCCTCCGCCCCCCTCCCCTTCCTCGCCCCTGTTTGACATACAGTCCATCTGTGGTTTCTTTACGGGGCCCTGGACAGTCACCCGTTCATCCTTCACCGCATGATGCAGCGTCGATCTTCTCCTAAGGGTCCACCAACCCGCTGTCTTGACCCCACCATTTCGGTTTCTCCATCGGCAGCTGGTTGTGGTGGTCAAGACATTAAGGATCCACACGGCATTGACCTTCGCTCAGCCCCCCTCCCCTTCCTCCCCTCCCACTCGGTGGCATGCCTGGGGCTCCCATGGAGCGCCTCTTCAGGGGGTGCCAAAGTGCCTGAGCCCAGTCAATGGTGACTGTGTATGAGTGGTCCAGTCTAATGGGGTTGTCCGATTGTCACTGTGACACGGGGTGTTGTGGACATGTTGGGTTAACCCATCTGAGTTGCCAAAGCGGCCTGGAGCCCGGGGATGCCGATCTGAGCCCATCCGGGCGTCCGTCAGCTTCCGTTATGCTGTGCAGGCCTGAGCACAGGACGTGACGCACCGAAGGGGGGGGACGGAAGATCATCTAAAGCGCAGGAGGTCTGCGGTTTCGCGCACTGTTGGTGTGTGTTGTGGGCGGCGCCTCTGGGGCTGCAATGAATTCTTCGCTTTTAGCCCCTCAACCCCGCCCACCCCCCGAAAGCTGATTGCCGCCTTTGGAGGGAGAGGGGGGATGTAAATTGGGACTGCAAAAAATGCGGTGCAAAAAATGCAAATAAATGCATTTGCCCCCCCCCCCGGTGTCAAAATGGTGCATGTGACACAAATTTGTCCATGGATGGCCACAAGAAAAGGAAAATGAAGGCAACACAGATGCAAAGAAATGCAAAAAAAAAAAAAGCATTTGCACACACACACCCCATTAGCCATAGCCTGCAGGCCACGGCAGCATTGTAATCCAGGTGTGCAGGAAAGGGTGGGCATTTAAAATTGCACTAACAATGATGGCTGCCACCTGTTTGTGTGTGGTAGCCCAGGGGCTTTGCAGGGCGACGGCAGATTTGAGGTGCCACTGTGGTGTGAGGGCAGTCCCGGCAGTCCTCTGTGATGCAGCCGCGCAGCACAGGCAACTGCCAGATGTCGGATAAAATCTGTGTGACGTGAAGCATTTCGTGGGTGGCGGATGGGGCTTGAGCCGCGACAAGCACGTTGTCGCAGAATTGGGCCAGCACCCCCGTGCTGCCCTTGTGGCATAAGCCATGGAGGGTGTCCCCAAGGAGAGAAATGCGGGGTTCCCACTTTGCTCACCGGATCAAGTCGCACCCTTGACGCCCCAAGCCGGCCCGCCCATGGGAGTGGCCCCCGTTCTGCTCCGTGCTCGACCGGCGGCTTATGTGAAATGTGTTTGTCATCAGCGAAAAGAAAACCAGATTTTCCGGGTCCGTGTGCGGCAAACGAAACAATCCGTCGGAGGTCCCCGCCCACAGAAGTCATGCTTGCTTAACCGACGCAAGTTCATTGCAGTGGGCGCTGGACCGACTGCATTTGTCGCTTGTCCGACAGCACCGAGCACCGAGTGTCTCTCTTAGCCGGCTGGAGTCCCCACGCTGCTTTGAAGGAATGACGGTTCAGCACATCTGATGCTGCTCGTCCTGCCTGTGCTCTCCCGCACCCCGACCCGTGCCAAGCGCTGCACAAGGCTGCACTCACAACGCCTCTTACACATCCTTTGGTGACGTCATGTACCCGTCCACACGGTCCGCCGTACGTCTGGGGCTGCGGGTGTTGACATCAGAATGGCTTCACCATTTACAAGTCAGCGAACGGGGTCGTCCCATGGCTGTGAGACCACGAATGACTTCCGAAGTGCACCACAGGCTCTCGCCATGAGCAGACACCCACGGCCGCCCGTACACATACCTTAGCCACGGACAGGGCCATGGTCAGGGACTGCGATGCGTCCGCCGTGCCGGCCACTTGAGGCCCGAACACCCCTCGTTCCCCGAACGGGTACAGCGCCCAGGCGTCAGCCCCGGTGAAGCAACCTCCTGCAGGCAGGACGCGATTGGGACGGTCGATGGAGCCGGCAACCCCCATCCTCCAGCCCGCGGACCACAGCGCGGAACACTCGCAGAGTTGCCACAAACCGCTGCAGCCCGCCAGAGGCCCCTTGTTACGCCCGCCCTTCACACGGTGCAGATTTGTAGCGAATGGATCTGAATGTGACTTGCAGCAAATGGATTCCAGTGCAAAGAGATCCCGAACTGCGTTTTGGGATTTGAAGAGCTGCAACCACATGAGACTGACCTGTTCCACTGCAGGGCGGTCCTTAAGAGAGACAAAAAAAAGTGTTCTGAAACGACAGTTTTGCAAAAAGACCGCGTGTAGCTCATATGTTCAACCAGTGTTGGTGGCGATTGGCGGTTGGCGGTTGGTGGTGATTGGCGGTTGGCGGTGATTGGCGGTTGGCGGTTGGTCGCAGCTGGCGGTTGGCGTTGGTTGGCGGTTGGTGGCGGTTGGTGGTTGGCGGATTGTGGTCCCCAGGGGCGGTCCTTAAGGGCGCCCTTGAGCAAAAAAAAGGGGGGGGGGGGAGTTCCTTAAGGACCGCCCTGTTCGACTGTTGGCGTCAAATGTCTCGGATTAGGACAACCGCAGGTGCATCGCAACGTGTTGCTTCTCAGACCCGCGCCGTCTTGGGGTAGGCAGACGTTGCATTTCGGAGCCATGACTCGAGTCAATCAATGCTCAAAAAGTGAACGGGCCCAAGGGACCTGCAGCGACCCCTTGTCCAGGCACCGCTGCTGGGCATCCCCGCCAGTACACAGGGAAGGAAAGTGAGGCGACGCCCCTGCCACCCCCCAAATGGGGAATGGGGTGCCTGCACACCCCAGTGAAGTGAATGGGGGCTGCAGGCCAACTTGCCCAAAGCTACGGACAGAAAAGTCATCATTTGCCTTGCGTTTGGTGAAGCTTAAAACCCTGAGTCCGGCGCCTTACGCGCCGGACTGCTCAGTGACCACTACATGTCCCAGCCCAAAGGGGTAGGGCAGAGTTTTGCTAAGGGGGGGGGGGGGGTGAGGGGGGTCTGGAACCCAAAAGTCCAAAAGTTTGTGTCCAAAAATAGCCCAAATCAATATTTCCTTTTGTAAATTTCATTTTTTCCCGCTCTGAAATCCCGGTCCGAGGGGGGGGGGAGGGTTAGACCCCCTGAGCGACATCCCGTCTGGTTGTTGTTTCTTTACGGGGCCCTGGACAGTCACCCGTTCTCCCCTTCGCATGTTGCGTCGGGTCGCTGCGTTCTGTCGGCCGCTGCGGCCGGTGCTCTTGCTGGTGTCGTTTCCGCGTTCGGGGGGGGGGGGGGGGTGTTAGCCCCCCCCCTCCCCCCAGGAGATGCTGAGTTATTCACCAAAACTCTGGGGTACGGTCAGTACGCTTCTGCCATCCCCGACCATTTCCCCACAATACAACCTGTCTAGACACAGCACATGAAGCAGAGCAGGGGTGGCGAGGTTGGGTGGCCAGCAGGGGGGGCGGGGGCAGGTATTGGCCCCACGGCACCGTTGGCTCTTCAAACCATCAACGCATGGCCACATGGCAAAGAAAAGTCTAGAAAAGGAAAAGCAGAGCCTCGCGCCGTTTCTGATAAAACATCCCCCCCTTTGCAAGAACAACGGGGGAAAAAAACTGGGAATGACGGAAGCAATGCCTCCGGGAGGCATTGTTTGGGCGCGCCCCGAGTCGACACAAGCGGCGGCACTGCCTCAGTGCCCGGTCCATGTGCGATGGCCTGCACGCCTGGACGATCGGACCTGCAACAACAAGTGGCACGACAGCGATCAGCACCCCCCAAATCCCGTCCTCAGCCCCCAATCACAGGAAAATCTTCATGATCTTCGGGGACAACCAGAAAATGACAATTCTATGAGTTCTCGAAGTTGCAGAGGCACCCCCTCGCGGGTGTCCTGACCAAGGGTGTTGTTCTGACGAGGGCGTTGGTGCCCGGGGGGGGCGACTCCGCGGGTCCTAGGACGCCAACTACCCCTGCCCCCCCCCCCCCCCCCTAGGGGCCTTCGGCCAACAGTTAGTT
>OZ038396.1:6253081-6350581 GCA_964036045.1 Eutreptiella sp. 'Long Island Sound 2002' | reverse complement strand
GGTGGCTTCGAGCCCTTCTTCAGGCGACCTGGGTGGCAATGCCTGTCACCAGGATTTGGTGACGCCTGGTGGCTTCGAGCCCTTCTTCAGGCGACCTGGGTGGTAATGCCTGTCACCAGGATTTAGTGACGCCTGGTGGCTTCGAGCCCTTCTTCAGGCGACCTGGGTGGCAATGCCCGTCACTAGGATTTAGTCACGCCTGGTGGCTTCGAGCCCTTCTTCAGGCACCCCCTGTCACCAGGATTTATGGTAGCGTCCCCGTCTTGTTGACTACCACTCCTCCTCTGCCCGCACAAGCTTAAGGCACAAATTTGTAAACAAACACGTCCCCACACCTCCACACAATTACAGCCGAGCACATACCTGCAAGAAAGTCGAGATCCTCAAATAAAATTTCTGAAACCAAAATAATGAGGCACCGGATCGATGGTGAAAACAGCCAGCGCCATCCCGCGATCAGCGATCAGGATCTCGCGTACCCAGGCCAGAGAACCCCAGGATAATCACCCCGTCGCTTACCTGTGCAGGCGCAGCCAGAAACAAAACAACTGCACTCCCTGCCCTCATGGCACTGCGACCTGCCCTCCAGTTGCCGGTCCCCTCTCAGTACACCCCTTGCACTCAAACCACTATCGAAAGCCACTGTCCTGTACGTCCCCTGAGTTCGTCGCAGACCTCACCCGAACACCCGTCGCTTGCCCCACAGTTCTCCACTCCCCAGCCACAGCCCCTTGCACTCCGTGGTTCCCCTTGCGCCCGAGCCCCCCACTCTGTCCCCTTCCTGTACCCCGACCCTCGCACATCTGCACCACTCTTGAACCCCGCAAAGCACACAATGGACACACCTTCTGGCATTTGTTCCTCGTTTCGCCCCCATACCCCACGGCCCCCGGCTGACCCCCAGAGCCGCCTGCCTGCTGCCGAGCCTCCTGCCTGCTGCCGAGCCTCCTGCGGCACAGCAGCACTATGTGAACATTCTGCAATGCAGGGGACACAGCGCGCACCATGCACACCGCACTCTACCCACTGCATGCTCATTCTTCCCCGCACCCTCCCTCAGGGGGGGGGGGGGGTTCCTGCCCTTGCTCCCACAGAACCGCCCTGCAACTGAACAAGCAATAAAATTTTCACCCCCCTGTAGCTCACCTGCAGATTCGGGTGCCACAGGCACCGGACACACACCCCCAAGAACCGGCACCATACCCCCCATCACTCACCAGGGCTGTCCTTAACACTGAAAAAAAAAAGCACACATTCCGACCTCCGGTACACTCGTACCTCTGCAGAGCGCCAGCTGGCAAGTAACTACGGTTGGTCATTGGCCAACCGGCGCGGGTTGAGTGCCAACCTCCGCCGGTTGAGTGTCAACAGCCGTCGGCTAAACGAATCCTGCCACCAATCACCCCGGGCCGTCCTTCATGGGGAAAAAAAAAGAGAGAAACATCTCGTTCCTAAAAGACCGCCCCATCACTAACACTCAGCCACCATTGTCTGGGTATTACCTTAATACCGCCAGGAGCCCCATTCAACAGTGTCCAAATCTCCTTCATTGATTCCTTCATTGAAGTGGGTGGAATGTTCCATGAAATTTTCTGACTGATATTGACCGATGTCCCTCGCAATCCGTGAAAATGTGACAGAAAATGCGAATCTGAAGCACGTGTGCACTTATGAGCAATGCACCAAATCAACGGGACCATATTTGACAGCAATAAACGATACAGGCCTGGCGCAGCTAGCGGAACACTTCATACAAAAAATGTTCAGTTACCGAGCAATAAAGCTCCACAAGATTCCAACATTGTTTGACCTTGGAGTGCGGCGAATTTTGAGGCATCGTTGTGTGAACCTTGCACCCCGCCAAATATGCCAGCATCCAGCTACACCAAGTTGCTTCAACGTGCACACACTCAAACAAAGGCAAAATCGCAAATGCTGGGGATCTGGCACACATGTTGCGAACTAAATATCTCAAAACTGGTGGCGTTTGCGACAATCACGCGACATGCTCGGAGGGGAGGGGGGGGGGGGGGCTTGGGCAAGCGGCGAAGCCCCGTCCCAAGTGCTGAAGCCCTTGGTCGATGCCCAGGGGGCAAGCCAACCTGCATTTTGGGTGGGCTGGATAGCTTGGACAAAAGCATGGGCTCACAATCTTTAATTCTCAGCCCGTACATTTTTCCAACTTTTGGTGGTTGTGTGTTAGCATTTTGATTTGTCTTACTGCCAAACTTTTGCGTAAATTTTTTTTGCAAATTTGTCCGCAAAGTTGCGTCTTGGCAACGGCAATGGAATTGAGTTAAAAAGTTGCCCCGTGCCCGATTCATTTGACAAAAAGAGGCGTCCTGCGGTGGCATGGGCATCAGGCACCCATTTTGCAACCTAAATATCTCAAAAGTGGTGGCGTTTACAACAATCACGCGACGTGCTCAATGCGACTTGAGCCCCCCCCCCCCCCCTTGGGCAAGCGGCGAAGCCCCGTCCCAAGGGTTGCGGCCCTTGGCCGTTGCCCACGGGGCAAGCCAACTTGCATTTTTGGGTGGGCTGGATAGCTCGGAAAAAAGTATGCACTCACAATCTTTAAGTCTCAGCCTGTACATTTTTCCAACGTTTGGTGCTTATGTGTGTGTGGGCGTCAGAAATCAGCTGCAATTCGTCCAATACCGATGTTGACTGTTGTCCATTAGGTGTGTGATCCATGCTGCAAAAAAAACTGTGCTAACTTAATTGGGTGCTTGATTTTGCTTTGGATACCACACAAATCCTAAAATTTTGTGGAATCCTAATTTTTTGTGTTGGATGTTTTGAATTGTATTCATGCACCATTTTTGTGACAGCACCCAAAATACGGGGAAAAAATCCTATTTTTGCAATTCAGGTCATTTCCGGGCTGCTGCATTTTCATTATTTTCGGCCGTTTTGGCCATTTTTTCAGGCGGCTGCATTTTTGATATTTTCGGGTGTTTTTAACCATTCTTAGGTGGCTGCATTGTTATCATTTTCGGCAATTTTGCCTATTTTCCGGCAGCTGCAATTTTATTATTTTCGGCCGTTCTCGCCTTATGGTTCGATCACTTTGGTGACACTGAAAAGGACCGAGGGTACCTTGGGGGTTGCAGTCCATTCCTAATGAATACCAATGATTACCCATGATTACCACATAACACACCATGATAACCAATGATTACCCATGATTACCACATAACACCCCATGATTACCAATGATTACCCATGATTACCCAATAACACCCCATGATTACCAATGATCACCAATGACTACCACATGACACCCCATGATTACGAATGATCACCAATGACTACCACATAACTTCCCATGGTTACTAATGATCACCCATGATTACCACATAACACCGCATGATTACCAATGATTACCGATGACTACCAGATAACATCCCATGATTACTAATGATTAACCATGATTACCACATAGCACCCGCTGATTACAGATGATTGCCCATGTTTACCACATTACACCCCATGATTATCAATGATTACCCATGATTACCACATAACACCCCATTATTACTAATGATTAGCAATGGTTACGAGATAACACCACATAACTACCAATGATTACCCATGATTACCACATAACACCCCATGACTACCAATGATTACGCATGATGACCACATAACACCCCATGACTACCCATGATTACCCATGATTACCACATAACACCCCATGATTACCAATGATTACCCATGATTAGCACATAACACCCAATGGCGACCAATGATTACGCATGATGACCACATAACACCCCATGATTACCAATGATTACCCATGATTACCACATAACACCCAATGGCGACCAATGATTACGCATGATGACCACATAACACCCCATGATTACCAATGATTACCCATGATTACGATATAACACCCCATGATTACAAATGAATAGCCATGATTACCACACAACACTCCATGATTACCAATGATGACGCATGATTACCACGAAACACCCCATGATTACCAATGATTACCAATGATTACCACATAACACCCCATGATTACCAATGATTACCCATGATTACCACATAACACTCCATGATTAGCCTCAACAGCTCCAAAAACAAGCACAACTAAACTCCACTCAAACGTGTGCCGAAAAGTCACGTGGAAGTCAAGAGGGGGGTCGGGGAAGGGATGCGCGCGGAAGGCGCAGGGTCAGCCATCTCCTGCCAGACAAAGGTACAAAGACAGCAGAGCTCCTTGAACCCAAGCGTATGCTGGCAACCGGCCGCCCGATCCCTCGTACGTGACCCCAACGCCTGACTCCACTTCAGAGGAGGGGAAAACTGTATCGTCGACGTAGCCTTGGAGAGCAAGGCTCCAGGACAAGGCCCTGCATTCCGCGAGATTCAATTAGGGCACTACACCCAAGCCTGAGGTTGGTCGAGGAGCAGCCGCGGGGCAATGGCCGTCGGTGGACCAGCAACCAGCGGCCATTCACTGCCAACAAGCGCCACGAGGCAAGCGCTACGAGGCGGGCAAACGCCAACCCGAGGGGGGTCTGTAATGCCATCACCCCAAACATCGTTTGGGGGCATTGTTTACAATTGATACAAAGAAAATATAGAGAGTCCCCCGTTGTCGCCCGTTAGCGGGCGGGCGGGGGGGGGCGTCGCGTCAAGAAATGCCCAAAGGAAAGGCCTCACAGGCGACTGACACATCGGCAGCCATCCCCAAACTGCAACAGTGCCTCCCATGATCAAAGACTGTAAATGGCGCCTGTGCTCGCTCACGGGGGGGGGGGGGGTCAGTCAAGGGCCGATCTTGGGCCCCCGTCAACTGCAATGCGGGCAAAAGTGTACCGAACGAATTTGGGCGGCGGCGGGCCGGCGAAATGAATTGAGGCGTGGGCCGACCGCGGAAACGCGTTCCGGAATCGCAGCCCTTCCAACGGGAATGGGCCTCTTTACTCAGGGCCCAACACCCCTGAAACGGGCAGTAGCTGTCAGCGGAAAGAGGCACCGACACTGCGGCAATCACATGAATATTGGCTGCCGTCGCTTCTTTCGGGGCGATTTTACCGCAGCGCGACGCCTTGAGCCGTGTCCCCTCCTTGGTCGCCGTGCCGGGAGGGGGGTTTGGGCTGGGGCTGCCCTACCTGCCGTGCCGGGGGGGGGAGGGGCGACCCCAACATACATGGCTCAAAATGATCCCCGCGTCGCGCTGGCCATTTTGACTACACATATGTGGGGGAAATTTTTTTCGTGAAAAAAATTTTTCCGGGCCAAAATTTGTGTTCCGGCGCCTTTGGTGGCAACATCCGTCCTTACACAAAACAAAGGGCTCGGCACGGAAGCCCATTTCTGGAACCCCCCCCCCCCCCGTCCTTCGCCGTGCGCCCATGCCATCCCCCCCCCCGCAAAGCAATTTTCGGGCCGCCCTTTCGGGGCGATGGTACCGCAGCGCGACGCCTTGAGCCGTGTCCCACGCTCAAAAACGTGGAGCGCACGCGGCGCACCACGCACATGTCCCTCCCGGTCCCCCACATGCACTGCAGACCGCAATCCTGTGCCGTCGGGAGTCGTGGGGCGACGGGGCTTGGGCACTGATGGGGCGAGCCATGGCGGGCGGCCACCCCCCAGTGGGTGTCAGACCGTGAATCAGGCGGGGGCAGAGGGTTCCTTTTGGCAGAGCTGCAGGGGCCCGTGGGGATTCGCTGCCGTCGGTTGATCGGGCGGTTGGCTGGGACAGGGCAGGGCAGGGGCTGAGGGTGCGATACGGGGCGCTGGGGGGGGGGGGGGGCGGTGGGTGCAAACGCACCGTATCTCCTGTTCCCACAGCCCCTGTCCCCTGCGTGACATTCCGCCAGGGCGGTCCTTAACGGGAAAAAAAAACGTGTTCCGGAACCAGTTTTCCCAAAAAAGCCCGCGGGCACTCCATGTGCTCAACCATGGTTGGTGGCGGTTGGCGGTTGGCGGTTGGCGGTTGGCGGTTGGCGGCGGTTGGCGGTTGGCAGTTGGCAACTGGCGGTTGGTGGCAGTTGGTGGTGGTTGGCGGCGGTTGGTGGTTGGTGATTGGTGGTTGGTGGCGGTTGGCAGTGGTTGGCAGTTGGCGGTTGGTCGCCGCTGGCGGTTGGCGGCGGTTGGTGGCAGTTGGTGGTGGTTGGCGGCTGGTGGCGGTCGGCGGTTGATGGGAGTTGGCGGTTGGCGGTTGGTGGTCCCTTGGGGCGGTCCTTACGGGCGGTCCTTCTGCATTCCGCCGGGTTCGGGTTTCTTGACGGGGCCCTGGAGAGTCCCCCAGACGTCCCTCCGCGTGCGGCGTCGGGTCACTGCGGTCTGACGGCCGCTGCGGCCGGTGTTCCTTGTGATGTCGTTTCCGCGTCAGCGGGGCCCAGTGGTTGGCGCACTGGGGGTCGTGCTGGTGGTTGCCGGGTCCGTGTTACCGTCGTTGCTGCCCACGCCCCCTCCGCGTCCGGGTTGTCCACTCCACGTCTCGCCGCGCGCGCGCGTGCGTGAGGCCCCGCTTCCGCACCCCCTCCGCGTCTCGTCCCGGGCGTCCTCCCCACCTGCCGCGCCGCTCACCCCTCCACCGCCTGGCAGTAGCACGCCTTGGGCTTCCCCGGCTTCGGGTCGAACGCGAACCCGTTGGGCAACGCCGAGCACATGACGTTGCCCGCGACCGGCCCCACGAAGTCCCGCGAGGGCGGGGAGCCGTCCGTGGGGAAGGAACTCGTGTCCCGGAGGTCGCCCGCGCCGTTCCACCCGAACACGACGCGCCCGTCCCGGCACTTGCACTCCTCGCCCTCGGCCGCGCAGAACTCGTACTGCGGCAGCGGCTGCGTCGCGCGCTCGAACTCGGAGACCAGGAGCCCGTAGACCGGCTCTTTGTTGTACTTGTGCCCGGGCTGCGCGATCAGTGTGCCCGGGACCATGACGCCGGCCTTGTCGCTCTTGGCGCTGAGGAACATCACGTCCTTGTCGGCCCCGGAGCCCTTGTCGGTCCAGACGGGCCGCATCGAGGCGTCCTGCGCACGCACACGGCCCAAGGGCACGCCACGGGAACGGGGGCAGGGGGTCCGGGGAACTGCAGCGGAGACATGCGGTGGTCGGATGTGGTCGTGACAAAGGGCAGGGCTCGATGGCCCCCGCGCCGAAGAAGTCGCGACGCGCTGCACGCGTGCGGTATGACGAGGGCGGACGCTCATGTGCAGCAGCTGCCATAAGCCGGCGGGACGGTCGATGGCACATGCCCATGGGTTCGCAGGGGAGGGGGGGGGGGGGGGCTGTTGGTGCCCCATGTCCCCCCCCGTGCCCCCCCCCCCCGTGTGACATTCCGTCGGGTTGTTGCTCCTTTACGGGGCCCTGGACAGTCACCCGGTCTTCCCTTCGCGTGTTGCGTCGGGTCGCTGCTTTCTGTCGGCCGCTGCGGCCGGTGCTCTTGCTGGTGTCGTTTCCGCGTTCGCGGAGCCCAGCATTTGGTGTGTTGGGGCTGTGCTGGATGTGGCATGGTGTGCCATTTGCGCGTCAGCGGCGCCCAATAATTGGCGTATTGGGGGTTGCCCCCCCCCCCCCCCCCAGACACACGCCGGACGATGCCCCGCATCGTCGCCGCACACCTCCACCAAGTCCTCCCGGAGGCACCAGATCTCTTCATTGCCCGGCTCCTTCTTGCCGACCATGTGCCCCAGGCACTCGTAGCCCTTCGGCGGGTTGGGCTTCCAAATCGTCACGTCTTTGTCCGCGCCGGAGCCGCGGTCGGTCCACACCCTCGACCAGCTCACGGGGTGCTGCACGGCCCCGGGCACGATCCCGCGCACCGCGTACCCCATGTCCGGCTGCTGCTTGTGCCCCGGCATGGCCATGTCCCCCAGAATATGGAAGTCCGGGCTGTCGAACCGCGGGTTCTTCAATACGGGCCGCCAGAGGCTGACGTCCGCGTCAGCACCGGAGCCGCTGTCGTTCCACATCGGTTCGAACTTGTGAGTGGGCATGATGATGATCTTCCCCGGGTCCTCCTTCTTCACCTGAAGCGACGTCACATGGGTCGGCCGTCATACCACGGGACACCTGGCCCAGGGGTCGCGGGTTCGAGCCCCCGTGTGGGCAAAGTACGAGAAGCATGTGCCTGAGCGAGCCCAATTGTCCAGGAACGGCTGTGGGAAAGTCATGTCTCACGCACCGTGACCCGCCTGGTCACGTAGCAACCGCACGCTCGCACGTGCAGAGTGCGCCGCTCCATGGGGCCCATGGGGTATGGAAGGATTTTGGGGCAGGTTGGGATTCTGCCAGCCCACTAAATGTCTCTCTCCCCCACATCCGTCCCATCCACAGCATCAGCACCGCTGCCGTGCATCAAGGGCTGAGGGCAAGAGCCATCTGATGTCACCCCAAAATCTCCCACACTCTTTATAACTTCGCCCCTTCTGATGCTGAGCCATGTCAGTGGGGTGTCGCAGGCTCGGCTGCTCTTGATGGTGCCCAAAGGCTGGGCTGGGGTCTGTATTCATCATCGTTCACCACACAAAGGCCCCCGAGGCAACGCATGGCGTGAAACGTGGGCAAACGCAGGCGGACGTTACAAAAAGACCGCGGCGTAGGTCACCGTCCGGGTCTTTTTTTTGGCCGCTTTTCCTTGGAAAAAGGGGGATACCGGGTCCACGGACCATCAAGTGCCCCACAGTGCCACGCGGCTGCCATACCCCCCCCCCCCCCGTGTGACATTCCGTCGGGTTGTTGTTCCTTTACGGGGCCCGGGACAGTCACCCGTTCGTCCCTTCGCATGTTGCGTCGGGTCGTTGCGTTCTGTCGGCCGCTGCGGCCAGTGCTCTTGCTGGTGTCGTTTCCGCGTTCGCAGAGCCCAGTAGCTGGTGTGCCGGGGCTGTGCTGGATGTGGCATGGTGTGCCGTTTGCGTGTCAGTGGCGCCCAATAATTGGCGTATTGAGGATGTGCTGGTTGTTGCCCCCCCCCCCCCCCCCCATCCTCCTTATCCAAGAAACGGCAAGTGACCGGAAATTGACGGAACCAACACCCACTGTTGCTTGGCCACACAACGACGATGGTCGTCACTCTCCGGCATCACTCCTCTCACAGTACATTGTCATGAATACGGCGCCGGAGGCGCCGCCAGAGATAGTTCAAGCATTGTCCGCAGATACGGCGCCGGAGGCCTGCGGCGCCGCCACAATTGTCCAGTCACTCCGCAGCAGTGCACTCAGGCCTTTAGGCCCTGTTGACATCCTCTTGATTCGCCTGTCCCCCGTGACGGCGGCGTGTGTCGCTCACAGCCGCGCTGAATCCCGACGAGCCTGGGCCCAAACGGACCCTCCGGATGTCACTGACACCCGTACCGATCCCTGAGCTCGATCCCCCGACCCCCGACGACTCACTGCACTCAGAGACGCTATCACTGGACGGCCCCACTGTCTCAGGCCTGCTCCTCGTCCTCGCCGAGTGTTGCTTGGGACAAGGGTGTTGCTGGCGCGCTACACAGTGCCGGTACACGCGGTAAGACGTGGTGCACTGTTCTCGAGGAAAAGCGGCCAAAAAAAGACCCGGACGGTGACCTACGCCGCGGTCTTGTGTCAACGTTCGCGTGCGTTTGCCCACGTTTCACGCCATGCGTTGCCTCGGGGGCCTTTGTCTGGTGAACGATGGTGAATACAGACGCCAGCACAGCCTTTGTGCACCATCAAGAGCAGCCGAGCCTGCGTGGTCCCCAGCACTTTTAACATGGCGAAACCCAAGGGGCAACATACGCTACCAAGGCCATCATGCCCCAATAAGCTTCCTTGACACAAAGAATAGGGACATCATGCATCTCAAGACCCAGGCATTGGTGAGCGCAGGTAGCACACGGTACGACCAATTGAACAAAAGCACCGCCCAAATCCGCGGTGCGAAAATTGCCGGAACCAACGCCCAGTGCCCAGTGTTCCTTGGACATGGGCCTTGCAAAGGGGGGGAGAGGGGGGGGGGAGGTGGCCTCGCGCGCCCGAAGGGCCCAACGGCACTACGCTGGCGTCGGGGGATCGGCCGGACAACCGCCCCCCGTGTGACATTCCGTCGGGTTGTTGCTCCTTTACGGGGCCCTGGACGGTCACCCGTTCTTCCCTTCGCATGTTGCGTCGGGTCGCTGCGTTCTGTCAGCCGCTGCGGCCGGTGCTCCTGCTGGTGTCGTTTCCGCGTTCGCGGAGCCCAGTCGTTGGTGTGTTGGGGCTGTGCTGAATGTGGCATGGTGTGCCGTTTGCGCCTCAGCGGCGCCCAACAATTGGCGTATTGAGGATGTGCTGGTTGTTGCCGGGGTCGTTTGACTGTTTTTGCTGTCCACACACCTCTGTCCACAGGCCGTCCATAGCCTGCCTCCTGTGTTTCTGTGAGGCCCAGGTGCCCTGTTCCTCCACGCGCTGTCCGGGCCGTCCACCATATGTCCTTTTCCCCCTCACGGTTGGTCTGCCCCTGATGGGCTCCCGCTCCTGTTGCGCAAACAGCCCATCTGGGCTGCGGGAGACACCCCCCCCCCCTGATGCCGGTTGAGCAGGGGTTGCCCTGGCACACGGTAGCGACGGGGCTGGCTGGCCAGGCCATCCCCTTTATTGTCGCTGCCTCCCATGCGCACGCTCTCCCATCCCCTCCGCACCTGCTTCGCGGCCAGGCCACTCACGTACTGCGCGTACTGCGGCATGTACCGGTCGTAGAGCACGGGGTCCAGTAGCTCCTCCGCCCATCCCTCGCACAGCCGCCGGAGGGTGTACTGCACCGGCATCGGGTGGGCCGGGACCGTCGCGGCCCACGACGTGAAGGCGGCCGACGGGTTGCCGGCCTCGGCCTTGGCGGGCAGGCCCCCGCTGATGGACATCTGCTCTTGGATGTCCATCTGCGAAAGGGCCGTCTTGATGTCGCTGTCCTGCTCTTGTTTGTAGGAGAAGCTGCCGGACTCGGAGCTCGAGGCCCCGAAGCCGGAGCTCGAGAAGGCGTAGCTCATGGCCTGCTCCATCGTGATCTGGGGAGACGGCCGAGGGGGTCGCCCAAGCAGTCATTTACTCACCAACGGGGGAAAGGGGGTGGCTGGTTTTTGGAATTTTTGGATCTTTTTTTGGAAATTTTTTGAATTTTTTTTTGGAATTTCCAAAAATTCTCCAAAAACAATTCCAAAAAAAATTCCAAAAAAAAAAATTCCAAAAAAAAAAAAATTCCAAAAAAATTCCAAAAAAGGGTGGCCTGTCTGTGGACCCCCCCACCTCAGGACCCAAACCAAATCGTCCCCTCGGGAAAAATGAAATTTTGATCAGACACACAAAAAAGTCAGAGGCCCATTTTTACGTACACAAACTCTTTGCCCTCATCCCCCGAAGGAAGGCCGAGCTATTGCACGTGTGCACAGGCGGCAGGCAGCACAAAAGCGCAGAAAGGAACTTGGCTCGTCAGTGGCCTACAAGACCAGGGGTACCTTTCTGTCGCAAGAGGGACACAGCGATGCCGGTGGGCTCACCACCGACATGCACAGCTGTGCAATGGGGTGCAGCGGTACGTCACAGACCGCCGCCGTGCAGCGACTAGTGGATCATCCCTGTCGACCTTTCGCTGGGTTCACATACAACAGGAAACTGTGACCCTCCCCCCCCCTTCCCCCGCATACCCCCCCCCCTCCACCAAAAGAACACCACCGGCACCACCACGAGCGTCAACGAAACCGGCAAATGCCCTGCACAAGCGACCACCACCGCCCGACTGCACATAGCACAGCCACTGTCCAACTGCACAGACTACCGCGGGAGGGGGGGGGGGCAAATTCGGAACGTGCGAAATTTGGAGCGGCGAAATTTGGCGTGGAGAACAGTTGGTACCAATACGTTCAATACCACTGCAAAAGTTGGTACCAATTCCCACATTGTGGCACAAGGACAAGCGTTGACTATGAAGTGGTGGTTGTCATTTCCTGTGGCCCTTCGGTTCGTGGCTGTGATTTCATGGAGGCCTCTGGATGGCTGCCCTCATTTCCCGGGGGCTGTGGGGCACACTGGGACTGTGCAGGCCAAGGGCGCTAAAACGACACCCAGAAAAATGGCCTCGGTCCTTCGAATCCCGCGGCACAATTTGGCACACTTCCATTGTGCCAAACTTCGCCGTTCCCAGTTTTGCCTGCTCCTAAGTTGCCCCTCCACTGGTACGGCCGCTGCCCTGCTCCCGTACACGTCTGGGGCGGCCTGTGCGCACGCCTTTTGCTTGGACTCCGTGCTGCGGGCTGCATCGGTCACGTCCATGGAGTGCACCATCTTCCCCCCAAGACGCACCATCCTCGTGTAGTGCGTGCCCCACGTGGCGAAGAAGTCGAACCACTTCTTCCGCTCGGGGTCGTCGCCTGCAAATGGCGACGCACAAAGGCCACATTGCGTACAGACACGGAGACGGTTCTGTTATGAGGTGTGCCATGCGCGCGCGCGGCGCGGTGTTGGGGTGGTATGGGAGCGGGACAACGCCTGAGGGACTACGACCAGCGAGACAACCAGGTCCCCATGTCGTGGGGTGTCGACTGGACATTGCAAGGCTCCGACGAGTGGCGGTCGGAGTTGTCAGTAGCACAGGGCCCCCCAGACACAGGGGGCGTTTCTGCACAGCGCGCGCACACTCTTAGAGTCACTCTTTGTGCTAAAAGACTAGAAATTTGAGCCCGACAGCATTCTCTGTGCCATGGCCCTGCCCCCCCTCCCCCCAGCCCCGCAGGTTTTTTGAGAGATAGAGAAGGTGTCCCCAGGGATGCATTGGAAGGGGGGGGGGGGCATGAGTAGGGGTTCCCGTGACCACCCTGCACACCACCCCCCACGAGGGAAGTACACGGCAACACGGCAGAAGAGCAGATGTAGACAACAATCCGGCATGTTCAGTGTGAAACATGGCTTTATCTGAGTTTCTGGACTGAGAAAGGACGGCGTATGGGGACACCGTACTTATTGCGGTCACCCCGAAACGGTTCAAAACAGCCTACGTTTCGCAGAGCGCGGGCACAACGCACGGTGGGCCCCCACAGGCACCAGCCTTGAAATTGTGGGATAAAGACGCACCCTCTCCGGATTCGGGGGTGCAGTACCTCACTCCTTCCGAATTGAGTGTACCCTTCGCCCCACGGGTGCACGCCATGCATGGCCCGCCCCAGCACACCAGATGCACCATCAAGGGCCGCAGGGGCTGGTGCAATCCTGTCCCTTGATGGGCCCTTAAAGGGTTTGCGCGCGGGGAAATCCCTTTTCCAGCCCCCTTCCCCCCCCCGCCTTCAGGGCTCACGGGCTGACAGCGACCCCCGACGGGCCGACGGGGGAGGTTGGGGGGGTTCTGAGGTACCCCAACATATGTGACTCAAAATGAATCCCACGATGCGCGATCATTTTGAGGTATGTATCATGGGGAAACTCGTTTCAAAAAAAAATTCGTCCGGGCTGCTTCACGGCGCAGGTGGTGAGTCATCATTAGATATTTTAGACGAGCCTCTTTGGACTGGCCCATCACGAAAGCCATTGTCCCAGACCCCCCCCCCCCTCCTTCGGGGGGCTTCAAGACAACCCCGCGCGGAAACCATCTTTCGCCCTCCCCTTCGCAGCTGGCGGCTTTTTGTGAGGCGTTCAGATGTCATGCCATCAGGGCGCTCGGATATTGCACTTTACATGAGGACAGCCTTCATCTATCATCAGGCTTCACCGGGTCCGGAGCGCACAGACTATCAAGTTGTGACACTGCCACGGTGTCAAACTGTGTGCTTCCAAGTGGCAGCAAACCAGAGCAACGGAGGGCGCATAACCGGTGCATGGCACGCCCAGTGGCAGGGCACCCTGAAAGGATAGAGGTCACCGTGTGACTTCCAACGCCCAACAAACAGCATCGGGCTGGCATTGGGATGGAGGTGGTGGCGGTCTCTGCTTGTCCACGTCTGCCTTTCCACTTGCTTCTCAGGGGCTGCGGGGGGGTTTTGGGGCCAGACTCCCGGACCGCAGTGGCTGGGTCGCACCGGAGGGGGGGGGGGGTGCGCGCCACCCGGACACACCGGTTCATGAAAGCCAAAGTTCCCGAGGTTTGTAGCACTCAGTGTCCCTAATGATCGGTGAATGGTCAAATGCTCAAATGCCCGATGGGGGACACCTTCTCCATCTCTCAAAAAACCTGCGGGGCGGGGGGGGGGGGGGTTGGCACAAGGCCCCGGTCTCAGGTTGTTTGCCTTTGGCGGTGCCTATTGGCCTCTCACCACTGCTCATTCTGACCCTCTGTGGGTCCGAACGCATTTTGGTTGTTTCAACGGAGCCCCTCGATGACTTGTCCTGTTTGACTACTCCGGGGGTCGGCCGTCCCAGAGACGGGCTGTTGCCCATGCCGTTGACCAGGTGCATCCAGATGCACACTCCGAGTCTGGGGGGGGTTTGCCGACTCCAGCACTGACGCGCTGCAGGGGGGGGGGGGGGGCAGGGACGGCCCCAGGGCCATGGCACAGTGAATGCTTTCGGGCTCAAGTTTCTGGTCTTTTAGC
Organism: Eutreptiella sp. 'Long Island Sound 2002'; assembly: GCA_964036045.1. Taxonomy (NCBI): domain Eukaryota; phylum Euglenozoa; class Euglenophyceae; order Eutreptiales; family Eutreptiaceae; genus Eutreptiella; species Eutreptiella sp. 'Long Island Sound 2002'. The sequence goes on along the minus strand of OZ038396.1, from coordinate 6,336,098 downwards.
ACAAAGTGTGACCCTCAGAGTGCACGAAGAAAGCGGTCAAAAAGATAGCGATATGCTGGAGAACACGGCTCCGTCCCGTAGCGCTTTTCTTCGCAAGGTGCATAGTGAAACCATCACCATGTGGTCGCATCGTTAGGGACCGTCCCCCCCGTTTTTTTGAGGCATGGCGGTCCCCCGCCCAAAGCATTGCATCAAGGCGGCCTAACCATGGGCAAAGTGAGCGTTCATGGCGAGCCGAAGTTCTCCGAAGGACAGCCGCGAGTATTTACCGTCCCCCCCGTTGCCTCCCACTGTGCAGCTGCATTCGGTGGCTGAGCGCTCTATGCCGGCAGTGCCTGCTCGAGGCTGGGCTCAACGAGCGACCGTGACTGGCAACTCCCGCACAACCGGCGGGGGCATAGAGGTCTATGGGGACGGGCGCCGGGGGGCTCTCCCCAAAGTCTGCGGCCCTGTGCAGATGGGCCGTGTGGAGGGAGGAAGGCTCTGTGGGCAGGGGGGACGGGGTACAAGCGCTGGGGGGACATACTTGGCCCAGTTTCCGAGGAACTCGCAGTCGTGTCACCTTTTGACAAAGAGGAGAATGGCATGCCTGGCTGACTGGACGATGACTGACTGGCAGTGAACCAAACGCCGGACCGGATGCACCGGTTCATCAATCATGATCTCCGTTGCACAGTGCAGCAGCGATTTTGCAGCTTCATGGGCATGGGGTAAATTTATTTTCAGGTGCGGGGGGGGGGGGTCCCGACCAAAAACACGTTGGGGGACTTTTGGACAAAATTAGGGTTTACAAGGGGCTAAACCGAACCCCTCGAGGTATGGTGCACAAATGGGCCCCCAAAATGAGGCATATGTGGCATTTTCCCGCATATGCGGGCCTGCGTGATTGTGACCTACCACCTCTTTGAGGGATGTTTTGAAACTGTGCAGCAGGAATTCTGATTGTTCTATGTCATTTGGCACTGAGAAATTGGGCCCGAGACCTTTGTGCTGGGGTGGTCCCCCTCAGTGTGTGTGCCGATTTCCACGAAATGGTGGTGGTTTGGAAGACAATTTGTTTTGGACAGATCCAACGATGCGACGGCATCGCGGTGGGTCAGACGGAGCATGAGCGAAGTCCCAGCTGAAGTGCACAAGTGGGGCAATCGGGGCCTGAGCCACAAAGGTAGGCTGCCTTGTGGGGCGTACTCCTGCAGTTGTGCAGCGGTGGTTGGTTTTTGGAGTTGTTTTGGGGGAATGGGGGCCCTGGATGGCGCCTCCTTGTGTCCAACCAACAAAAAATACGGTCGGAATGGGAGTGTTTGTTGGACACACCGTTCGGTGCGCGCGACAATATTGTGAAACGGCGGGAACACATCCCTGGCACAAGATACCCAGCCCATCCAATGCACAAATGCGATGGAGGCCTCCAATTAGCAGTGTTGAGAGTAGAAGCCCTTCATGCGGAGAAGTTGACCATGCACCCCGGCTTGGGGCCCTTTTTGTTCTTGCCATGGGCAGAAGTGGCAGCCCGATCCGGCTCAGGCACCATTGGGACAGACAGCTCACCAGTGTGGTGCCGCTTGTATAGCACCTCCCGGCCAGGTGCTGTGATGTGATAGCACTGGGCTTCCTCACTGCTTGAAGCCTGTTGAGCGAAAACTTTTGACCCCCCCCCACCCCCCCCCCCAAAAGTGATATCCAGTTTTAGGGGGTAGAGCCCTCAGAATCAAAAAATCCATTGGGGGATGGTCTTGATGGGCAAAATAATGATTTTACAAGGGGTTGGAGATCCAATATCATGCCTTGGGGTATGCTACGCGAATGACCCCCAAAAAAGGGGGGTATACGCCGCTCGCGCCTGCGCTTGATCTAGCAACCTCTCTTCGAGGCCAGGGGCAAGCAGAGAATCGGTCATGGTGGGCAATAGATCCTGTGGCTGAGGGACACCATTCCCTCACGACGTGCTTTACAAATTTGCCCACCATTCCTGCAAGATATATCACAACAGCCCCTCATTCCCCCAAAACGTTCGCCTGAAACCGCGGTTCTGGAGCCCGGTACATAATTGAGTACCTAATTAATTAGGCCCTGAAAAAATACGGTCCGAACGGAAGTGTTTGTTGGACATGAGTGGGGTCTGGCCAGGGGTGCTGGCCACGTGGATGCTGGGGCCATGGGGGGAGGGACATCACTCGTGTGATCCATGGGGCTGCACTTGGAGTGAAGGGTGTGTGTGCATGGCGGAGAGGATTCCCCCGTCCTCCCCTTCCCTCTGCCCGGACTCCAACGACCCCCCACCCCCAACCCCATGCAAACCTTTTTTCTTCCGACCCATGCTGATGGCCAATTCCGGTGGTGCAGTGCAGTCTGTGCACTGGGGCAGGGTGTGTGTGGGTGGCCCAAGATGCACCCCCCGGAATGATCACCGCGAGACGCTGGGTCATGTTGGGACCCCCGATAGGCCGATGGGGGAGGGGGGGTCCCTGCGGTACCCCAACACACGTGGCTCAAAATGATCCCCCATGATGCGCTGATCATCTTGAGGTATGTACCGTAGGGAGAGTTGTTTTTTTTTTTTTGAAAAAATGTTCTTCCGGGCCACTTTGCGTCGCAGTTGGCGAGTCATCATTTGAGTTTGACTTTAGACTAGCGTCTTTGGGCTGGCCTGTCACGAGAGCCCCTTTCCCAGACCCCCCCCCCACTCCTTCAGGGGGCTTCAACGACCCCCCCCCCCGCGCAAACCTGTTTCGCCCTCCCCATCCCTCCCCCCCTGGAGTATCTCTAGGCCTGGAGCGGGGGTCAAGGACGCAGAGTGTCCGGCTGCTGGATGGGCCGCCCGGGGAGTGCTGCCAGTGTCAGGGTAGGGGAGGGGTCATGGCATGTGGGCCTTGGGTGCACACTGTACTGCCGTTGGCACCCACGCAACACGCGATGAGCGGGGCTCTTGCAGGGCCCGGGGCGGGGCGCCGTCCCACAATCTGGGGACCCTCAGGGCCTGGAGAGGGGGGGGGAGGGGTAAATGGGGTTGGCAGCAGCGGCCGGACTCCCGTAGCGCTGCACATCGCACGGCCCCGCGGGGGCCCCCCGACTGCACGTCCACCTCCACCACCGGACATTCCTATGGACCAAACGTGGGCAAGCCCTGCACACTGCGTGTTCTGTGCCGTCGCCACATGGGGCACACCTGGCTCAGAAAGCTGGGGCTTGTCTCCTGGAAAATGAACGGTGTGCCTGGCTCGCCAGCCCAGCCGCATCGGCCAAACCCCTGCCCAACACCCGGAGCAGGCGCGGTGGTGCGGTGGAGTGACCAGACCCAAAAAGTGCCCCCCTGAACGGGCCGTGTCTTGGGCTATGTGGCCCAACAACCGATTCCGAGGGCACATAGTCCACCCCCCCACTGTTTGTGGTACCCACTGCTCAGAGTTACCCAAACGGATGCCTAGACCCCCCTCCCCCTACTCCCCCCGTTTGGAGCCCGGGGTGACCCGTATTGGCTTTCTGAAAGACCAAAAAGGACCCTGAAAATGGGATCTTGGGACCAAAACGGGGTCAAACAGTGGTCAGGATAGCGTTTTTCGAACAGTGATCCCGGGCCCCCTGGGGTGCTCAAACAAGCGTTTTTGTGGCCCACTTTGGGCCCATTTTGAGCCAACTTGACCTTCCACAAGGTCCGAAAAGCCTTGAAAATGGGCCATTTTGAGACAAAAAAACCCCCAAAACGCCCATAAACACAAGCGAACAGAAACCCTCTGGGCAATCTAAGCACCGCACGCTACTTCTGGGACGGAATTCCCCAAATGAGGCTCAACAACCCCCTCTCAAACGCCCCCAAAACCAACCCGATGACAAAGAGCCATCGCTCCCTCGCCCGCCTCCAAAAGCAATCTGAACACCGGGATCCTTCCCCCTTTACTACGCAGAAATCTCGGGGCAACGTGAATAACGCATGGTACTCCCACTCCTCCGCAAAATTATGACAAATCGTTCAATCTTGGCGGCAACAACGTTCCACTTGCAACGTGACCTCTACTGCACTGGGCAGGGCACTCTCCAAAAGACGCCATCTGGCAAGCTTTCGCAGACCACTTGTGCCCAAGTGGACAGGCTGGCGAGAAGGCACTGCGCGAAAGGCGCCCCTCAAGAGGCACGCAACGCACTTTCCGTTGAGCGGCTCCGCATCCAACTCCCAAACACACTGTCCCCCGTTCGCATCCCCTCCCCATTTTCCAAAAAAATTCTATTGCCTTCGGCAGTGCACCTCGAAGAGAGGTTGACAGTCAGCCATTCAGTCCCTGCGCCAGGCCAGCAGTCAGTCAGACAGAAACACACAGTTTGGGTTTTTTGTCAGTGGCAGATGCGTCCCCAAGCAGTGGGGCGACCCTGCGCTTGAGCCCAAGTAGTGGCCGAATGGTAATACGCCCGACCGGTATTTCATGGGTCCGCGGTTCCAACCCAGGTCTGCTGAGTTTGCCGCCGCCGCCACCGCTAAAAGTCAGCAGACCAGGACTCGAACCACCGACCGTATACTTTGCATCGGCTGCCTTACCATTGGACCGGCGGTGATGTGATAGCACTGGGCTTCCTCACTGCTTGAAGCCTGTTGAGCGAAAACTTTTGACCCCCCCCCCACCCCCCCCCCCCAAAAGTGATATCCAGTTTTAGGGGGTAGAGCCCTCAGAATCAAAAAATCCATTGGGGGATGGTCTTGATGGGCAAAATAATGATTTTACAAGGGGTTGGAGATCCAATATCATGCCTTGGGGTATGCTACGCGAATGACCCCAAAAAAGGGGGGTATACGCCGCTCGCGCCTGCGCTTGATCTAGCAACCTCTCTTCGAGGTGATTTCCGGAGGGCCCGAATAGCCAAGGATGGCGGGCCTTGTGTTTCGATGGCTCGTGTGCCGAATTCCATTCCTGTCCGATGCGTGGGCTGCCAGCTTGGTGGCCTGGCACCCTCCTGTGGGGTCCACCTCAGCGCACCGCGTTGGCGCCACAACGGCACACCACATGGCGGTGGTGGTCCAAGTGGAGAAGGTCCAGCCGACTTCCAAAAGTTGAAACACAGGCGAGGACTTGGAGAACGCACCGAGGGCGACACGAGCCTCGCACGCTCAAACCGCCACAATTCCGGAATTTGTGGCAGGAACTTGTCAGTGCCGTCCTTGCGGAGCACGGAACGCAGCAATGGAGGGGCGCAGGGCCCCCCCGCCTCATATCACACCCGCGTTCCCGCGCGTCCATTTGGTCTGGGGCGTTCCAGTGCCTTTTTTGTGCCCCTGAGGGCTCATCATTGTCTGTGCCTTGAAAATCCGAATCCGGTGACACGATAATCATCCGTCGTGGACTATGCCGTGGCACATCCTCAAAGACAGGGGTTGTGCTTGAATGGGTGTGGATGGAAGTCCAGGCCCAGAGCCACACGGTTGTGAGGAGAACGGTCGCTGCTTTCAGTGCAACCATTTCCGTTCCAGGCCCCCAGTCTCGAGCACGAACAGTTCGGAGCCACCCGCCGCCACATCTCAAACCAGGGGAGAATGAACTGGAGAAGCGGAGCAGATATCCTGCGAAATCCTCAACAAAGCCGCACAAATTGCGGACAAAACACGCGCACAGAATTGGTTCAGAGGCGCCGCAGAATCCCCCGGTCATGCCGGGGGGCAGCAAGAAAGGATTCCACATGGAACTGCATCCCGAAACGAGGCGAATACCTCGGAAAGCGTCTTGTTTCAGGCCATAAATGGGGGTCTTGTTGTACTTGTGCCCCTTCTGCGTGATCATGGTGTTCGGCTCCAATAGCCCGGGGGTGTCCGAGCGGCCCCGACGAATACTGACGTCTTTGTCCGCCCCCGACCCCTTGTCGTCCCACAGGAGCTCACGGGAGTCAAGCTGCCGCACCAAATCGGCCCGGACACACCGGATAAGGTCCGTGCTGGGCTTTGTCTTATGGCCCGGGGTTGCCAGATGCCCCAGCGCGACGTAGCCCGTCGGAGGGTTGGGCCGCCAGAAGGCGACATCCTTCTTCGATCCAGAACCTGAAATGAACCGGAGGTGAGGCGGGCCCGGGAGGTGCAAAGACCAGGTCGGCAGGAGGCAGCGCGTGGAGGCGACGGGTGCCCTTCGGTGCGTACAGGGGGGGGGGGGTTCACGCCGCGTCAGATTCGCGGTGGTAAATTTCGCTGTGGGAAATTTCGCGGAGCCCCTGGATTTCGTGTGGTACCCCCCGCCAGAGTCCACAATGTGTACTGCCAGTGTGCGAGAAATTCGTGGAGAACCCGGAATTTCGCGTGGGAAATTTCGCGTTCAATTTGAAACGCGAAATTTCCCACGCGAAATTAAAGTGCCACGAACCCCCCCCCCCCCGGTCCTGTATTTGATTGACTGGATACACTTGGGGCTGTCCATCAGAGCTCCTTTCAAAGCCCCTGCATAGCCCCTCCCCCACCCACGGAGCCCTACCACCACTTGGACTTGGCCGCCTTCAGGCCGGCACAGATGCAGTTTTGGGGCGACCCCCACCGACTCCCTCCCCGGGAGGCATTGGGCCAGGCTTGGGTCGTCAGTTGGTGACAACACCTGGGGAGCCATGCAACACCAATGAGCCCCCTTCTGGGTGCCCGAGAGCCCCGAAACAGGCACAGGGACGCCATCTCAGTGGGCCGTTTGCAGCCGCTGCGCATCAACCCGGACCAAAGTCCGATGCCGCTTTTGCCAGGTAAATTGGACCCACCACCCGCTGGTGGCGGTCCCAGGTCCACACTCTGTATACCCGGCATTGCTCTCTCTCTCTCTCTCGGGGGCCCTCGTGCCAAAGACTTGGCTGTTTCCAGGCCAATGTGGGTTGGCCGAAAAATGGCGATTTTTGGGCAAACCCCACCCGCCGTCGGGGGCCCTCGGGAGCTCGAAGAAAATGAAATTCTATTGCTTCGGCAAGCCCACATCGCTGAGAATCGCCGCGGAGAATCGCCCCCGGCAACACACCACAAAGTGGTCCCAGGGGTTTGCCCACACCACCGAACTGGAAACCCCAAACAACACACCACAAAGTGGCCCAATGCTTTTGCCTACGTGCTCCTAAATCGGTGGATGCAGCCCAAAACACAGCCATTTCACGGGCCCATGACACCACGAGGTGGGCCTACATGGCCTCCCATGGGTTTACATGTGCTTCCATTGTCATTGATTGATGACCCTGGTCTGGCCCAGGGCCACCCAGCGGTTATTTAAGGTCACCCCAAAATCGCAATTTTGAAGCCAACCCATGCCAGCCTGAGAACGGCCAAATCCTCGCTAGTGGGCAAGCTTAGAGGCGGCAAAACAGGTCAATTTGCTGCCACCCATTGGTCCAGTGTAAATGCAAACTCAATCCCTCCACAAGTTTACCACGAGGTAGACTTGTAGAGGTAAAGACCAAGGCCCAAAATTTCCGATTCAATAAAAGCGGCTAAAATTGCATAAACTGCCAAAGCGCTCATCCTAAAGCCACCCCGCCCCCCAAACACAATACCGCGGAGTGCAAAATAATTTCCAGTACTTGATAGTGTTTTGGAATGTCAACAGTTATATTAAGTACCTCCATTTGTTCCCAAAACAGCCACACAGAAATTGTAGGAAGTGTGAGCCATTCGGTATGTGAATGATCTGTGAGCTGGAGCCTAAACCCCCTGTGGCCAAGGTGGGCCCACCAGGGGTGTCAATACTGGCCACATAGTTCCCAAAATTGTTCCTGGACCACTCGGGATGCCCACACAAGCGCTTTTTACTCGTTTTGAGCCCAGGATGACGCTTTTCGGCCGCACAAACAGTCCCAAAAACCCTTGAAAATGGGCCATTTTGCGACTGCTCGGAAAAAGACTTCTTCCAAAAAATGATACCACAGGACTTGGGATCCGCAAACAATTGTGTTCGGCCGGGGTGACACCCCCCCGAAAGCCCCAAATAGCTTTGAAAATGGGCCATTTTGGGGACCCAAACGGGGTCAGAAATGGGTCAGACACATGCGTTTCCAAGAATGATACCACACCATTGGGGCAGCCCAGACACGTCTTCTTGGCCCGTTTTGAGCCGCCGCGCCCACGTGCACCCAACGCGCGGGGGGGGGGGGGGTGGGGGGTAATCCACAAAGGCGCAAGGGGAAGCCGGTGCGCCAAGACGCAAAACACAGTGCACTGCAGCGACGTGCCCCTCGCGCATTCGTGCCACAGACGTTTTGGAGGGCGGCGGTTTCAAACGAGGGTCGGCCTCCCGGAGGCTCCGTCGCAAACCGTCTGCCGTGGGACTCGACCTGAAAGTGGGCGCTGCATGTGGACCCGGGGTCCACTGCAGCCCGTCCCTTATACCCCTGTGCGCCCCCTGTGTGATATTCCGTCGGGTTGTTGTTCCTCTACAGGGCCCTGGACGGTCACCCGTTCTTCCCTTCGCATGTTGCGTCGGGTCGCTGCTTTCTGTCAGCCGCTGCGGCCGGTGCTCTTGCTGGTGTCATTTCCGCGTTCGCGGAGCCCAGTAGTTGGTGTGTTGGGGCTGTGCTGGATGTGGCATGGTGTGCCGTTTGCGTGTCAGCGGCGCCCAATAATTGGCGTATTGAGGATGCGCTGGTTGTTGCCGGGGTCGTTTGACTGTTTTTGCTGTCCACACACCTCTGTCCACAGGCCGTCCATAGCCTGCCTCGCTGTGTTGCTGTGCGGCCCAGGTGCCCTGTTCCTCCACGCGCTGTCCGGGCCGTCCACCATATGTCCTTTTCCCCTCCCCTCCCGGAGGGACCTGGTGGCAATGCGTTGGTCCTTCGGGTGCGGTGGTTAAGGCCACTGCCGCAGGGCGGACGGTCCAGCCCCACGTCGCACAAGACCCGCAAAGGCCACTGTTTCGGTCCCACCGTTTTGCGCCTTGTCCCCTGCATTGGGACCGGCCCGAGGGCCTTCATTGAAGGCGGAGAAACGAAACCCCCTGACACCCAAGTCAAAGAAATGGGGCACAGCTGCAGGCCAAGCGTGTCAGGCGGCGGGGCGGGAGGGGGACGGGGGGGGGGAGGGGGGGGGGCGCCGGCCATTTTCAGTGCGCACAACACTTCCGCGTCTTTCAAACAGGCCATATGGCCGGCCCTCGGCAGGATTGAGGATGCAAAACAGGTCAATTTGCTGCCAGCCATTGGTCCAGTGTAAAGGCAGTGTCAGTCCCAGCCCTCCAGAAGTTTACCGCGAAGTGACTCAGGCCCAAAATGGTCGATTCAACGAAAACGGCGAAAAATTGCATAAATGGCCAAACCGCTCATCCTAAAGCACCCCCATGTGTGACATTCCGCGGCGTTGCTGTTTCTTTACGGGGCCCTGGACAGTCACCCGTTCTTCCCTTCGCATGTTGCGTGGGGTCGCTGCTTTCTGTCGGCCGCTGCGGCCGGTGCTCCTGCTGTTGTCGTTTCCGCGTTCGCAGAGCGCCGTCGTTGGTGTGCCGGGGCTGTGCTGGTTGTGGCAGGATGTGCCGTTTGTGCGTCAGCGGCGCCCGGTAGTTGGCGTACCGGGGGTTGTGCTGGTTGCTGCAGGGGTCGTTTGACTGTTTTCGCACCCCCCCCCCCCCCCAGGGAGGTGATCCAGTTGGCACGGGGGCATCGGGTACGTAGTGCCCGGCCACTGCCCTGCGGAGCTGCAGACGGAGGCCATACCCGAATCCTTCCAAACGCGGTCAAACCCCGTCGGCCTTGCCAACGCCGTCGGGTCGTTGGCCTGGACGGCGTAGCCGATGGCCGGCCTCTTGCCGTGCTTGGGGACGGCGATGTCCCCCAAAGAGTAGACGCCCGCCTGCCTGAACTGGGGCCTCCAGATGCTCACGTCCCGTTTGGCACCGGACCCGGAGTCCGACCACACAAAATCAAAGTCGGCGGTCGTGGCAAGAGCGAGCTTTGCCCCTACGAGAAGCAGAGGACAAGGCACGAACGCGGGCGGGCCATGGGGCATGAATAGCCCCAGGACAGGGATGTGGTGATCCGCCGGGGGGGGGGGGTGATCTGGCGGACCCCCCCCCCCACCACCACCAAGGCCAAACCACCACCCCACCCCAAACCAAAAAATGTTCCTCGGGCAGAAGATGAAATTTTGGACAGACCCAAAAAATGAGAGGCCCATTTTAGGTGCACAAACTTTTCTTTTGCCCTCATCCCCCCCCCATCGCCCCCCCCCCCCCCTGTCCCGTAGGCCGCACACTGAGCACAACCCTGACTCCGTATCGACGACGCGGTGCGTGCGGTACATCTCTCGATTTACTGTATAGGGGATCAATGGTCGGTAACGATCGCCTGAATGTCCCCGCCATAGACACTTTCAGCCATTAATTCGGTGGTTCTTGCACAGCAATTGTGTCCCCTTCTTGGTCGGGGTGCTCCACTATCGAATGTACAGCCATACGTACAGGTGTATATGATAAACCGGGCGGGATCACAGTGGGTACTGCCGGCCGCTCTATATAACCATCGCTAAATCGAGACCTGTTGTGACCAATATAGCTTATACCTGACCGCAGATGCGGGACGGATAGGCACGAAACTGTGCTCTACGGATTGAGGGGGTTTGCCATAAAGGCTGAGCAAGTTGTGCCCTGGCGGAAGGGGGTCGTTCAAGGGGTTGGGCGAGGGAATGTCAGGGCTGCAAGTGGGCCCTTTGCATGTCCAGAGCATGCGTGTCCGGAGTGTGTGTGGGGGGGGGGGTGTAGTGAGCAACATGCCTGAGAAAAAATGGGGTGAAATGGGGGAAGATGGGGGAAGATGGGGGAAAATAGGGGGAAATGGGGGAAAACATCAGAGAAATGAATCACAATGTGTGCAACTTCCCGTCCTTCTAGCATCTTTTGGCCGTTTGCCCTTACTTTGTCTATGGCTGATCAAGTGCACCCCGAGTCGGCGGTCCAAGATTGACCACAATCGGGCGTCTCGGCGCCCCACAAATGGCCAAAATCGGCGAAAATTGGCCGTCCCAGGGGCCCAAACTGGCCGACTCGGCGGCCCGAAATTGACCAAAATTGGCCCCCTGGCCACCCCGAATTTAACCAAACTTGACCGTTTTGGCGCCCCCGTGTCGACCCTAACCCTAACCTTAAGGGCGTGTGTCATGTACCCATGGCACATACGTTTGGTGTAGAAGCAGACGCCAGCGCTCGACTTCGTGGGGGACCCACATGTCTTCAGGCACCCGTGGCCGGCCTTGTTGTCGATGTTGAACGCGGCACAACTCAGGTCCAAGTAGCATTGCTGGGCGAGGTCCACCGCGCCGCTGCTGCCCAATGAGCGACACCCGATGTCGTCGCCTGCGTGGTCCACATCGGAGGAGGCCTTGAAGCCTGTGATGGCTACGCAGCCTGCGCAGCGGGACCGGCACGGGAGGAGGGCTGTGGCGGGGGCACGTCGGGCGGGGGTGCAGGCAGCAGCGGCGGCGTACACACGATTCAATACCCCAAACGCCCAAGCCAAGCCGATGAGCGCCCCCCTGGGCCCCTTTGGTCGGGGGTCTGAACAAAATGTTTTCGTGCGAAACTGAGAAATTCCGAGCAATTCCACTTCGCAGAGAATGTCCTTCAACAACGCGACGAATCTCACCGAAAGAAAAATTGGGTGTTAGCCATGAAATGGACACTTGGGCCGTCAGTGGGGGTTGCTTGCTGCTGACCGGCCCCCCATGGGCTTGCATGTGACCATATTATCACGAGATGATAGCGCACTCTGGTCCAGAGCCGTGGGGGGTGGGCAGGGGTTGCGCCAAGCGGGCGACTTGTCACACACCCACACTGACTTGCAACCCCCCCACACCCACACGCCCTCACGCCAAACCCCCCGCTCGGGGGCCCTTCGGCACCGACAGGGGGGCGTGACGGGGCCTGAGTAGCCCCCCCCCTGGGTTTGTATGTGCTCCCACCCCATCACAAAATGATGCCCCAAGTCCAACCCAAGGCCGGCCGGGGGTCGGCAGGGGCCGCCCCCCCCACCCGTGCGGTGACACGTGGGTGTGTCACGTGGTGATTGCGCTCAAGAGAATTGCGCAAGCAACAGCATGCACAGCCAAAAAGAGATTAAGGCTGATCACGAACCGGAATGATCGGTCCTAGGCGCCTTTCGCCAGAGTCTACACGAAATCAGAGTACAGCGGTGATCCCATACCTGCATACATGCAAAATGCCCGCTCAGACTGGGCCAGCCCATAACACATCATGGACGTGTGCCCCCCCCCCCCCAAAAAAAAAAGAACATGCTTTCCGGCGAGGGGTGTCCGAAGCCTCACTGGGAAGTCATTGGGGGACACTTTCTTTGCACGCCCGCCCTTGATCTCACAATCTCTTGGAGGTGATTTCCCCCCGTTTCCGCTCCTCAAGGTCCTGCACTCGGTCCACTCCTCCCCCCTTTCCGGCCCATTCCTCCACGGATCTCCCCACCATTTCCCCCATCGCTTTCACGCGGACCCCCGTCACACACCCGTAACACCCCACGCTCTGCCTCCACCCCATTTGAACTCCATACCCATTGACCATCAGTGACGGCGCAAAGAAGCCAACTGAAAAATGGAGACACGAGCATCTTTGTGTCTGTGTCTGCTGGTGTGTGGGGGGGCGGGGGGTTGGCTCAGTAGAGGTGCCCCATGCCACCGCTGCATAGGACCTGCGCAGCGCAGGTTCACTGCCCCAGAAAAGGTCAAAGGAGACGAAACGCCGACGGACCTGAATTTTTTCAGCCCCTTCCCCCCCCCCCCCCCCTGCGTGACATTCCGTCGGGTTGTTGTTTCTTGACGGGGCCCTGGAGAGTCACCCGTTCTGCCCTTGGCGTGTAGCGTCGGGTCGCTGTGTTCTGTCGGCCGCTGCGGCCGGTGCTCTTGCTGGTGTCGTTTCCGCGTTCGTGGAGTCCAGTGGTTGGTGTGCTGGGGCTGTGCTGGATGTGGCAGGATGTGCTGTTTGCGCGTTAGCGGCGCCCAGTAGTTGGCGTATTGGGGGTTGTGTTGGTTGTGGTGGTGGTCATTTGACTGTTTTTGCTGTCCACACACTCCCGGCCTCAGGCCGTCCACAACCTGCCTCGCTACGTTTCCGTGTGCATGAGGCCCAGGTGCCCTGCTCCTCCACGCATTGTCCCGGCCGTCCCCCTCGTACGCTCCCCCACTCCGTGGGTCGCGCGTGCGCAGGGCGCGTTCCTTGTTGGTTGCAGGCCCGCCTATGGGATACAAATGTTGAATGTTACCCCCCCCGCCACCGCCACAGATGTATTATAAGGAAGGAGGAGTGGGGGCACTGGGACCCAACAGTTTGTGTACCAAAAGTGGCCCGAGAAGGTTTTCCCAATGGTAAATGTCATTTTTTCCCACAATGGTCACTTTGGTCTGGGGGGGGGGTAGCCCCCCTTCCTCCTCCTACGGTGTACAGCCATTCTAATACTTCCCTGACCCCCCCCCCCTGCTTGGTACACTTGCCCCCGCTTTGGTACAGCTCCCCACCCCACCCCCGAGTACGACTGCCCCTATGCCTTCGTACAACTGGCAGAGCTGCCACCAAAAGCCAATGCCCCCCGACCGCAGAACCCCCTCCCTCCTCAAAGTATTTGTGTGTAAACGGTTACAGCAACACATTGCGGTGCGACGAATCTTGCGTCCTGGGACTAGGGACTGCCTGAAGCCCAGGACTAGTATGGAGGTTGGTCCTTTGAGCTCGTGCAGAACGTGGCCGTTGGAGGTCGCATGTGCGGCACTGCCGATGCCTTGTCCGGAGATGGGTGCAACAACCAACGTTGGGGCGATGGACTGGGCCTCACAGCCACAAAGGCGTTCCTGGCCGCGCTGCATACGTCCCAAATCAGAAAGCAGAAAAGGATTGCCGAAGCAAAACTGCAAGTTGATATTCCTAACTCTGACTCCTCTGATCTTGAAGGTTGGGCTGAAAATTTTGCAGACAACCTGTCTATGACAGGCTACCAAGGTCGCTCTCTGAAATTATCAAATTATCATTGTGAGTGCCCAAAGGTGTCAAGCGTAAGCCGCTTATTTTTTTTTTATTTGGCGTAAGTCGCTTATTTATTTTTTTCAGGCGTAAGTCGAGTGTGGAAAAAAAACTGAAAAATATATGATACGCGACTACCGCTTTTTTTGCGACGCGACCTACAACTAAAAAAAAAGTTTTGCGACTTACGCTTTTCTTGATACACAACCTACGGCAAAAAAAAATAAGCGAGTTACACTTTTTTTTATATAAAAAAGCGAGCTAGTCCTTTTTTTTATAAAAAAGCGAGGTACGCTATTTTTTTTATAAAAAAGCGAGTTACGCTTTTTTGTTTTATAAAAAAGCGAGTTACTTTTTTTTTTGTAAAAAAGCGAGGTACGCTTTTTTGGTTACGCGACCTACGCTTATTTCGATACGCAACCTACAGCCAGAAAAAACAAAATTGAGGAGAAGGACTCACAATCCACGCTTTTTTGCGTGGCCCCTCCAGCTGGGGTTAGGGACTCACAATCCACCCTTTTTGGCGTGGCCCCTTGAGTTGGGGTTAGGGACTCACAATCCACGCTTTGTTGTGTGGCCCCTCGAGTTGGGGTTAGGGACTCACAATCCACGCTTTGTTGTGTGGCCCCTTGAGTTGGGGTTAGGGACTCACAATCCACGCTTTGTTGCGTGGCCCCTTGAGTTGGGATTAGGGACTCACAATCCACGCTTTGTTGCGTGGCCCCTCGAGTTGGGGTTAGGGACTCACAATCCACGCTTTTTTGCGTCGCCTCTCAAGTTGGGGTTAGGGACTCACAATCCACGCTTTGTTGTGTGGCCCCTCGAGTTGGGGTTAGGGACTCACAATCCACGCTTTTTTGCGTCGCCTCTCAAGTTGGGGTTAGGGACTCACAATCCACCCTTTTTGGCGTGGCCCCTTGAGTTGGGGTTAGGGACTCACAATCCACGCTTTTTTGCATGGCCCCTTGAGTTGGGGTTGGGGACTCACAATCCACCCTTTTTGGCGTGGCCCCTTGAGTTGGGGTTAGGGACTCACAATCCACGCTTTGTTGTGTGGCCCCTTGAGTTGGGGTTAGAGACTCACAATCCACGCTTTGTTGCGTGGCCCCTGGAGTTGGGGTTAGGGAAGTCAGTGAAGGGCAATGTTAAGGCCCCTCCACAAACCCCGCAGTCCACTTCCTCTTCTAACCCCCCCACAAGTGATGATGCCCGTCCATACGTGTTCATCCGTGGGAAGCTTTTCGAGGTGCCCAAGGCGTACCCAAAGGGCGCAGAGGGTTGGTTGGTGAACGACAAACAATTTATTCGAGAGCTGGAAGAGTTGCTTGCGAAGGACATCCGTAACGCTTGTGCGCGGAACACAAATCCGCGTGCAAAGCCGAAGGCATCGGACACAAAGTCTGATTTGATCTACAAGCGTGTGTTTGGCGACTTCTTGTAGTTGGCCCCACGCCATTATGGTTGCATGCGAAGAATGTAGTTGGCACCAGGTGACCGGACTCAGGTGGTATCACTGGCTTGAGCTTCGTAGCCGGTGGCGCCAGCAGCAATATAGTCATTTTGATACCGCTTGCCAAAGGCCGAAGGGCAAATTGCAATTTTTGTTTGCGGTCATGATGAGTGTGCTCCACGTTATTTCCGCCATCTGCCGCACGTTATTTCCGCCATCTGCCGGCGATGAGTATAAAAACCACCCTTCACGCCACGGCTCCATTGCTTTACCCGTGCCGGAGGTACCCAAAATGTCCGTGGGGGCTATATGCTTCACCTCCTCCGGTAGCAATGGCGGTTGTTGGGTGGTTCTTGTGTTTCCCCGCCTTTTTTTTTTTTTTTTTGAAAAATGGGGTTTTTTTCCCATACGCGACTTACGCCAAAAAAAAAAGTTTACGCAACTTACGCCAAAAAAAATTACGCGACTTACGCCGAAAAAAAAAATAAGCGACTTATGCTTATTTCCACAATCGAGCTACGCTTTCCACGGGGGGGCCGTAGCAACGGGCCATACGCCGACTCCCTCCAACTTTTGGACCACTTTCAGGGCGGGGGGGGGGGGGGGGGCGGGGGGGGGGGGGGGAAGGGGGGCTGCCAAGAAAGGGGGGGGGCTGGGTCTGGGGGGGGGGGGGGAAGGGGGGCTGCCAAGAGGGGGGGGTTGGGACTGGGGGGGGGCGTGCCAAGAAAGGGGGGGGGGGCAGGCTTCATACCCTAACAAATATGGCATAAGACGACCGCCTCATCACTACATCACCACTGCATTCTCGGGGATCCCCAAATACATGGGGGACAAAATCAGAATTGGTGGGGCCCACAATTGGGCGCAAATGCTACATCACCCCTGCATTCTCGGGGATCCCCAAAGAAAGGGGGACAAAATCAGAATTGGATGCCTAACCCCTGCCTTCTGGGAGGCCCACAAGTGGGCGGAAATGCTACATCACCCCTGCATTCTCGGGGATCCCCAACAAAGGGGACAAAGTCACAGCCAAAAAAAAAAGCAAAAGAAAGAAAAACAAAAATTTTCCCATGGTATCGCTGGTCCTACCTATGGTCCTGCAGACTGACGCCATTGGGGTTTGAACCTAGGACCTTCCGGTTGCAGAGGCACTGCTTTACCCATTAGGGTATAGCCCATCTCTGACTTACATCTGCACAGGGGTGGTATTCATATTTGGTCCAATTTGGTTTTCATCCACCATTGGGTTCTCCTAAAAAAAATGAGTATTTTGAGTATAGACACATGGGGTGAAAACCCATTTTTTCACCCTCTACTAAGTCAAGCAAAATTTCCTTAGGGCGCCTTCGGCGCCCATGGTCCAGCACTTCCGGGCCAAAACCTAGCAGGGAGGGGGGGGGGGGGGAGGGGGGGGGGGTCGGCGTAAAGGGTCCGGTCCCGGCGGCCCCCCCGTGACGCTTTCCTCCGCCCAAAGGAACAAGTCCCAGCGCAAAATTCTCAAGCAAGTCAAGAGGGAGTCATCTAAACTTAGGCAGTTTTTGTTGAAGTTGGAAAAACTGTACCCAGTCTCGTCTTGTGACTCCCAAATTGGGAGGCAAATAACAAATTAAGATAGGCTGCCTGACCCTGACGATCCTCCATCAAGTTCCAGCAAAACGGGAACCTCCCCGACCCCACCGGCTCCTGTCATTACCGGCTATTACGCCCCCCCCCCCTGCCTGCAAGCAATTTGTTGCCGTTTACCCGTTGCATCGCTTGCTTTGGTTGTATTGAGCTTTGCTCCCCTCCGAGGTAGAGGCAACCCATGGATGTAGAAAGCTAGCTACTTTTGCCGGTGTAGGTTCCCCACCACAGCCCTCCCCTCATGCCACTGAGGATGGTGCGGGAGGTGGCAAAACAGGCGTATCCACAAGACTGCTTAACTTCTCTTTTCCCATGGGCCCTCTGCCGTCTTGGTGTGGGGAGGGGCCCCCTTGTGCAACACAGGGCATGGCTGCACCATGGTCTTGGGAAGGGTACATGTTGAAAATCAGAGGACACAGCAAGTGAGCGGGGCAGAGGGGACCGGACTGCGTCTTCCCAAGTGGCAGGGACCGGACTGGCTACCGGAACTACTGGCCACAGGAAAGTGCCGCTGAGTTTTCTACATTTCATGCAGCCACATTGAGGCTGTGGCAGGGTCTATTTTTGGGACAGAATGCCAGCCAAGGAACACAATTGCCATTTTGTCTGTTGCATGAAATAAGGAGTTGTTATGACGATCAAACAGTATGGTCTCCAGAAGTGGGACCCTTTTTTGGTGCCCTTTGTGACGATGCATTCATCCTGTGCTGATTCCTGTGCATTTGTATTCACTCTGTGTTACTGCATCACAACTCCTTGCTTGAATGGGGCTCCCAAAGTACCAGGGTCAGATTGTTCAACATATCCTCCTAAAATTTGTTCAGTCAGGCAGGCATTCCTGAAAGAAAATATGTAAATGAGCACTACCAAAAAGACACTGCATAGACTTTCAGAAAGTTCGAGCAGAATGGAACAGCTTTAGCAGAAATCAGGGAATGAGGAGCTCACCATTCCGCTGAGCGTCCATGCGCAATAACTGCTGCAAATAACCCTTTTCGTGTATCACAGCTCTGATCGCTGCCATGTTCCAGGGGCAACGCTTGCTCTGCTTTCCGGCGTCGAGTTGGAGGGTATTCGTGGGCCCATTGCCCCATGACATTCAATCCAAAAAATTTGCCACGTTGGGGGTGTTGTCGCACGGTGCGCGCACGGTGCGGGCCTTTTCCGGTGTTTCTGGGGATGTTACCCAGTGGAGAGGCCCACAACAAACCACTCTGGCGGGTGTTCCCAAATGCTTGTGGATGGTCACCAAAGGCCTTTGGGTGATATCTAGTGTTTCTTTCTGCCTTGCAGGGCTTTTTTTGTTACTTCCTGGTGGGTCTAATGGTTTTCATACGTCCAAGTGTCCCTAATGCCTGCCCCTGTTGGCCCCTACTGGTAGACCAGGAATTTTTTTTTTTAGTCTGATGGTTGCCATATGTCCCAGTGTCCCTAATTCTGCCCCTGTTGGCCACTGCTGGTACACCAGGAATTTTTTTTTTTAGTCTGATGGTTGCCATATGTCCCAGTGTCCCTAATTCTGCCCCGTACTTGCGCGATTGTAGAACACATCTGTACCAGGGGTGACCCAGGACAAAGACATGATAAATCTGAGCTGCAATGGGGGAGAAACACTGCCTGTGACAATGAATATATCGAAACTTTGCACGGTGCGCGCACGGTGCGTGCAACTCCCTCAAATCATCTAAATCATTCTCGTATGTGAATACTGGCATTATAATAGAAGAAGGAGGAGCTGCACACTAATGTACTCCAAACGCAAAGGCAGTCGTGCGGTCTCACATGGACTGGCAACAACAGGCAACAAAATATACTGCACACTGTGGATAAGAGAGGCAGTGATGCCAAACTGGGGTTTCTGGGGAAACCTGGGTTTTGATTGCAGGAGCTTGACCCGCCTGGACCCAAGGCCCCCCCAAGACATTGGCCCACAGTGCCCCTCACACACAGAAAGGCCCCAGTGCCGCACGGTTCGTCCTTGGGTTTGAACGTGCGGTGTTCCCCGCGGGATTTGGGGCTTCACATACGTGAGCCCCCCCCCCCTCCTCCAAGGCCTTGTGCCACCCCCCCCCCCCCCCGAGGGAACTGTGGGCTATGGGGGAATCTTTGCACTGCGCGCGCACTGCGCGCGCACTGCGCGCTACTTTTAGACTATGTTCCCCCCGAAGAGCCCCCAAGCACACCCCTTGGAAAAGCCCTTAGAATTAGGTGACCCAAACTGCCCCAGCTCAAGAAAGTTGCAAACTACCTTCGCTTCACATAACACACATCATGCACAAGGTTTCTGGTTTCCCCAATGCTGTGGATGTTCCTTGTTTTTGATTCCCCGATGCAAAATGATAGTCACAAGGTAGATAAGCAGGGCAACCAAACACCAGATCGATTGAAATCAGGATGTTCTCCTTCCAAATCAAAGCATAAGTAGCAAAGACGGGCTAGAGGGAGAATACGCAACTTGTGTGCACAACATGACAAAGGGGGACAAAATCAGAAGTCAAAAACTCCGCTGGGGGTCACCATGATGCCCCTAGGGGCCCCTAGTATCTCAAAGTATGGGTCTCTAGTACGGCCAGACGCCCAAATAGTTGCACTGCGCGCGCACTGCGTTTAAGGCTCCCCCTATGTCACGTGTGCACAGGCGGCAAACAGCACAAAGCGCAGAAAGAAAATGGGCTCGTCAGTGGCCTATAAGACCATAGGTACCTTTCTGTCACAGAATATGAGACACGAAGATGCCTGTGGGTGGGCCACAGAGATGCAAAGCAGTGGGTGTGCAGCGGTACGCCAGTGGCCGACGCTAAGCTTTACCCACTGGACCTGTAAATTCGACCTAACTTCTGAGTTCATAAGATAGGAAAAGGTGATGGGCCCTCCCCCCCGGGGGCTTAGCCCGACCGGAATTCGTGTCGAGGGGTTTAAAAGTGCCCCCCCCCCTACCTAGCTACCCCAGCTACCATCCTGAGGGTTTTTATACTGGTGCCAGGTCACCAGGCCTTGGAGGAGGGGGGGGGGTTGGCACAAGGCCTTGGAGGATGGGGGGGGGGGGGTTGGCACAAGGCCTTGGAGGAGGGGGGGGGGGGGGGGGTTGGCACAAGGCCATGGAGGAGGGGGGGGGTTGGCACAAGGCCATGGAGGAGGTGCTGGGCTTGGGTGCTTGGGAGATGCTGGACTGACCCAGCCAGCTGGCGACGGGGGGGGGGTTTTGGCATGACGCCATGGTGTGATGATCTCGTCTGCAGCTGGCGGCGCCTACTGGCCGATCGCCATTCGCTGCCCTTCCCTTGGACCCTTTCCCTCCATAGGCGGTGGTGCCCATCAGCTTCTCACCACCCTTTGACCTTCCTCTTCCTCCTTGCCCTAACCTTCCCTCTCCCCTCCCCTTTCCCTTCCCTTGGCCTTTCCCTCTGTAGGCCACCGTGCCCATCGGCCTCACCACACTCCTTCCCTTCCCTTTCCCTTGGTCGGTTGTGCCAACGGAGCCCCCGGACTTGCCCTGTTTCACTTCTCTGCGTCGAGTCCACGCAGAGGGGGGGGGGGGGGGGGGAAGGGGGAGACCCAATTTTTACCAAACTCAATTTTTACCAAAATCAAAATCTTTTTCCCAAAATCAAAATTTGACTTTGGTTAAAAATTGACTTTGGTAAAGAGATTTTGATTTTTGAAAAAAGATTTTGATTTTGGTAAAAAGCAGGTTCACCAAATTGCCTCCTGCCGCTTCGAACAACAGTCCAGCTCCATGCCCTCGATGGAGTCCTTCACCGTGGGGGACTGGGCGAAGGTGGACAGGGAATGATTCGGCGTGGACGGCGGCCACCACGGACAGCAGCTCTTCAGGGGGCAGCTGGCACACGCCTGCACGGGCAGCCGGGCGGCGCATGTGGACATGTTCGGAGGGCTCCCGCCCCCGAGGTGCAGGAACATCTGGCCCAGCACGATGTGGGCCATGGCCTCCCGCTGCATGCCATGGACCACCCGCCCGGAATCCAGGGGGCCGCAGGGGCCGTTGGCCCTGGGCACGGTGTTGTTGAAGGCTTCAGAGTAGTAGTGGGTGTGCTGCGAGCCGATGGAGCAGGACATGGGGTACTCCGTGTCAAACATCACCGCCCAGGACATCATGGCCTCGTCCACGACCTTCACGCGCCACTTGGTCCCAGGCGCGCTGTACTTGGCCACGAGGGCCTGCACAGCGTCATTCAGGATGTGCGTGGGGTTGGTGACGTTGGCGTGCCGGAGGAGCCCGTGGTTACAGAAGTAGCGCTCCGCCCCTCCGTTGTTGAGCTTGAGGACCGAGTAGCTGACGAGCACGAGGCCATCCCACTGAGGGTTCAGCTCCAAGACGCGGAAGATCAGCTGCAAGTTGCGCAGGGTGTCCATCTCCGCAAAGAACAAGTCAACCCCTTCGCGCATCAACTCCGACAGGCGCGCGAAGGACGCGTTATAGTATGACCCGTGGAGCGCTAGTGCGAGGCGGAAGTCACTGGTGGACAAACGCAGGTGCCCCAGCTGAAGGTCCGACCACCCCCAGCACTTGATCGCGGAGCCCACGCCCCGCGCACTGGTGAACCGCTTCTTGCTCATGAACGCCTCCCGGACGGTGCGGCTTGCCTTGGCCGACTGGAGCACGCCCCCGCCCAGCACGTCGATGGCGCTATGCAAGATGCCCCGCCCGATCGAGCTGACGAGGGCGACGGCCCACAGTGCCCGGCCATTTCGGGCGCGTGCAATCTCCTCGGACTTGGCCAGCGCCTCCGCCGGCACGAAGATCTGGTGCCGGCAGTCCTCCGGCAGCCACACCCACCCGTCCCGCAGGCACTTGTGCTCCGGGATCTTGAAGAAGTCGCACCGGCCCCAGCGCCCCCGCGTTTGGTGGGCAGTGGTGCAGATGGTACTGCTGGGCTTTGGGGCGGCAACGGGTGGGACCTCAGGGCGCTGTTTGTCAGGGTAGACCCATAACGAGAAGGGACTGCCACGCATGGGTAGGATATTGGTACAGACCCCCCGCGCCCCTTCCTCCTTCCGGGCGCCTTCGAACACCGCGATGTGCACATTGTACACCCCTGGGTCCATGGCACGGTACTTCACCGTTGACAGCCCGCTTAAGGATTCCTGCTTAACATATGGGATTGCGGGTGCGGCAAACATCACAGTGTCCCCAACAGAGTGCAACCAGACCAAAATCCCGGAATTTCGCCTATCGCACACGTGGATAGGCCCCACGTGCCCATCCACTGTCCATTCCCCTGTCTTGTTGATATTATGCCTAAGCTGAAACTTGGACTCCTGCCCAGCAGTGGCCACTAGCGTGGGCTTCAGTATGGTACCACTCCAGGGGAAGTCGGGGGCGATCATGGTGGGGCTGATGGGAGAGAGCCATTTCCTGCCCATGCCATGGCCGGCCTAAAGCCAAAATACCTTTTGTGATCATCGCGTAATGGGGCACTTGCCTCCGTGAATGGCGTGCTGATGGGGCACGGGAGGAAACAAAGCCCAGGAGGGACCAACGCCAACACTACAAAGGCAATGTGGAAGGCAGCATGCATGGACAACCTGGGAAGACAGCAGGGCAAAGAGAGAGGGGCAGATCACTGTGAACAATGGGCCGTGACGCCAGTCCCTCTGTCCGGTTGCAACCCCTCCTTGGCGCTCCTTACCCTCACCTCCTGACACACCCACAGCATGCACGTGCAGCGCAGGAAAACCCGCCCGCGCAAGCCGCATGCCCACCACCACAGCTGCCGACACAGATGCAGCAACAGCGGAGCCAAACCCTGCAACAGTTGCTGCCACTGCCACAGCTGCAGTGGCAGTAGGGTCATGTGCTGCACAATGAGCAGTGGCAGTAGGGTCATGAGCTGTACAATGAGCAGTGGCAGTAGGGTCATGAGCTGTACAATCCCCAGTCATCGACGCTGGGCCGAGGCCCTGGAATGCTGATTGTTCGCAGGGGGCATGGAAGCTTTGGCTGTTGGGTGTTGGAGATCCTGCCACCAAGGCCGGGACTAGGGCCCCAGGGGGGGGGGGGGCACAGAGCAAGGCTGGGCCACCACGGCTGTGACCGTGGGAGAGCAGAACAGTGAGCCTCTGGCAGCTGCAATGAGTGCCAGACCGGGAGGGCGCCCCGAGGGTGCTCCCCAAGCTGTCCATACCACAGAATTGCAGATCCAAGCTCCAAAAAATCTCAATTCTGTGTTTGCCAAGCAAACGCGTGGAAGGAAATCATATTAAGGAGCAATAGTCCATGGGGCTTCTGCCCATTCCATCACCCAGATTCACCCAAGGGGCAAGTCGTGCGGGTATCAGGAGAGCTGCTGCCCTGTATGACAAGAGGCTCCTCTCACCGTCCTTTACGTTTGCTCTCGGGAAGCCCGTCCATGCCTCATGAGCCCAGCTGTGCGGTTAGTAGACGGGGTATCTGCCTGCATGCTGTACAGCATGGTGGAGTGTCGTGCATTGGATTCACGAAACCATCCGTGGCCATGTCGGGCCATGCCTGGCAACTCTGTACAGAGCCGCTGTGCTCCGTGCAAAGGATGAAGGGTAGAGGGGTGAGAGGGCCGAGGGGGCCTCATCTCCACGGGGGGTGGGGCAGAGTACTGGACTTCGTATTGGTCCATGTCCTCATCAGATTGACGGTGAGTGCTGTCCCCTCGCGGGGCAGCATCAGACATTGCATCCTCAAAAAGGACCAAGCAAACGCGTGTTATGGCGAGTCCTCACCTGAGCAAGACTGGCTGCCACCCCCTGTCCCCTTTGCGCCTTGACAGGCTACTTGTTCTTGACCACCCAATGAAAGGTACAATAGTGCGGTTTAATAGGCCTCCTATTAGGCCCCCTAATAGCCCACCTGATAGTCCCCCTAATAGGCGGGTTATTAGGCCCCCTAATAGGCCCCCTATATGGCAGGTTATTTGTTGCGTGCACACAGCATGTCATGAACCTGAACCCTTGTACGCTGTATTTAAGTTCAGATGGTGAATGGGATGCTGTGTGCGCAGCGGACTGTCCTTGTGTGCATCTTGCTGTTCTGCTGACTGGCAGTCTGTTTTTTAATTTAAATGGATGACCTGTGGGCCCACCCACCCGCCCAAACAACGCCTGCCTAGGAAAAATATGTCTTATTCCATACATGCCATGTATGGAGCGTAAAGCCCGGGACTGCCCGGGCAGAATACGCTGGCAGCTTGCAACTGTTTGTGGGGCATGATATCGGAGATGAGGATATGGGATATGAGGGTATGTATGGGTATGGGGCATGGGGGTATGGGCATGAGGGTATCAGATATGATGGTACCGGATGTGAGGGTATGCAATATGAGGGTATGGAATATGTGGGTAGCGGGCATGAGGGGAAGGGGTATCAGGGTCATGGGAATTAGGGTATGGGGAATGACGGTGTGGGGCAATAGGGTATGGAGTATGTGGGTAGGAGGTTTGAGGGTCTGCTGCACGAGGGTATGGGGCATGAGGGTACGGGCAATGAGGGTATGGAGTACGAGGGTCCGCAGCATGAGAGTTTGGGGCATGAGGGTATGGAGCATCAGGGTATGGGGTGCGAGAGAATGAGGGTATGGGCTATGAGGGCATGGGCTGGGATATGAGGGTATTGTGCATGAGGGGGCAAGGCATGAGGCTATAGGGCATTAGGTTATGGTTAGGATATGAGGGTGTGGGATATGAGGGTATGGAATATAAGGATATGGGGCATGAGTTTGTGGGGTAGGAGGGTATTGTGTATAAGAGTTTGTGGCATCAGGGTACAGGGTATGAGGGTATGGTGTGTGGGGGCATGGGGCAGGACGTTTCTTAGTTGAGGTTTCACGGACCGGTGGGGAAGGGGGGGGGGCTGGGTGGGTGGGCGGAAGCCCCCCCCCCCATGTGGGTCAACCTTGTGTGCTCGAGCTATGGCAACAACGTGACATCCGGTTGCTGAGGAAACCGAATGCATGGTGGGGGGGGGGGGGGAACACCTTCTTGGGAAAGGTTATGAACAAAGGGATGTCGTTGGCACCAAGCGCAAGCATGATGGTGCCACATCAGCCGATGATTCATCCAATTCATCTAGGTTGTATGTCTGTTCATCCAGTTGTGATTCCGAGTAATAAAGTGCACTGCACTACACTTGTGTACTTTGCAGTCACCTGTTCCATAGCAAAGTCCCCTATGAATGTTTCTTGTTGGGTACGGTGCTTTGTCGGCTGGCTGGTTGGGGGGGGGGTTGGCCGGCTTCAACCCCCCCCCCCCCCCTCTCCCCCCGTGGGGGTCAAACCCCTTTTCCGGGTGGCTGGGTTCGAGCCCAGGTGCCTGGGTCCGGCCCAAGCACCCCCCAACCCCCCTGTTCCTAGAGAAAAGGGCTGGTATGGGGTATGAGGATATGGGGCATTAGACGATGGGATATGAGGGTATGCAAGGGATGGGGTATGAGGATGTTGGGCATGAGGGTATGGGGTGTGAGGGTTTGGAGCAAAAGGGTATGGGACATGAGGGTACGGGGCATGAAGGGATGGGCAATGAGGTTATGGGATGTAAGGGTATGGGCTATGAGGGTATGGTGTATGAGGGTATGGTGTATGAGGCTATGGCGTATGAGGGTATGCGGCATGAGGGTATGGGGCATTAAGGTACGCGGTGTGAGGCAATGGGGCATGGGTCTCAGGGTATGGGGCATAAGGGTATGGGACATTAGCGTATGGGGCATGGGAGTATGGAGTACCGTGCGAGCGCTGTGCGTACTTTCCGGAGATTTTCAGGTACACAATATAAGATGTCCATTATAATCTTGTTAGGGGGCCTCCAAAGTCGCCCAAGGCGCACTCACCTCTCGTGTGGGAGTATCGTGGTGATTGCAACAGTTTCCATAATTGTTAACTCTACATCGGTACATAACAGCGGGTATGGGGCCCAATGTGCTCAATGTGCTTATGCTATGTCGGGGCCAGGGTTGGATACGGGTAGGGACGGCTGAATTTTGGAACATGGTCCCCAAAAGGAATACGCCGTGCGCGCGCCCTGTGCGCGCCATGCAGAACCCCCCCCCCCCCCATGATGCTATGGGATATGATGGTAATGGATATGAGGGTAGGGGTCATGAGGGTACGGTGTATGTGGGTATTGGATATGCTAGATGGGGCATAAGGGTATGGGGTATCAGGGTATGGAGTACATAGCCAAACTAGGGAATGCAACATACATTATCGCGACGGATGATAACTTGAACCTCAATATCCACGCTTTCATCCCGACAGCTGTGGTAATAGGGCTAGGAGAATCTTGGACGGGGACCTAGCATATGCAACATCATGAGACACAAACTGCATAGCACAATATCCCAGTGGGGCACAGGAATAGCCACCAATGCACGTCGACATGCTCTTGGCAGATAGCAGAACGGCACACCTAACCCAGGGGTATAGAAGGAGGAACACCACAAGGTACTAGAGCACGCGGCGGTCAATTCCACACGGGATATATAGGCAGCAGAGGAAGGTGTTAAGGCAATAAAGCATAAGCACCCCAGCCCCTTGGACACAGAGGAGAAAGATTTTGTGGCCGAGGCCCTAATGAGCCCCATTGCAACTCTTTGGAAATGGTGAATTACACGGGGTGCCCCACCACGACCTATGGAGCACCTGGACATGGCTTGCAGAGCAGGTAATGCCAACCCTATCCCAACCTGACCGCGCACTCACGCACCTACTGGCAGCACCAACGGACCTGCCCCGGGGCAGGGATACCACGGCGCTTTGGGACCGACGAAGACCTAGCTAAATGGGGCCCCATGCATAAGCAGTGAATTGGCATGCTCAGAACACTGCTGCAGAACCTCGAGCGGGCCAAGCAAAGGGAGCCAACTCACTGGCTTCTTCCCTTGCCAAACGCGCTAGAGGAATCATGAGTGGCTTAAACAAGGCACGACATCTGGGTATTTGGTAAAACTGAGTACCAGACGAGGTAAAACTGAGTAAAATGTGGTAAAACTGAGTAGATTTGAGATAAAACCGAGTAAAAAAAATTTTAAAATTTTTTTTTGAAAATTTTTTTTTCTTTACTCAGTAAAAAGACAATGTTTTTTGAAAAAAAAATGCACAAAAAACTGCACACTTGGATGGTAGGTGGTACTTTTGTTTAAGGGCACAAGGCCCCCGAGTCGATTCCCGGCCACTTGTGTTAGTGGCGTCCCTGCCGGGCCAAACCATCATATATATATCACACAACCGCTTCACCAAGGAGGGTTGAGTACCGTCTGCATGCATGCACAGAGGAGGGAGGGATCACACAACCACTTCACCAAACAGGGTTGAGTATCGTATGCATGCATGCACAGAGGAGGGAGGGAGGGTGGGGCCAACTACTTACAAGTAGTTACAAAAGACACGCTTGAAGATCAAGTCGGCCTTAGTATGTCTCTTGTGAGGTTTGCGGGGAGAGCGGGGGGCAAAATCAGAAGTGGCCCACAAGTGGGCAAAGTGGCTACCTCACCCCTGCCGTATCGGGGATCCCCACCGCTTCAGAGCGGGGGGCAAAATCAGAAGTGGCCCACAAGTGGGCAAAGTGGCTACCTCACCCCTGCCGTATCGGGGATCCCCACCGCTTCAGAGCGGGGGGCAAAATCAGAAGTGGCCCACAAGTGGGCAAAGTGGCTACCTCACCCCTGCCGTATCGGGGATCCCCACCGCTTCAGAGCGGGGGGCAAAGTCGGAAGTGGCCCACAAGTGGGCAAAGTGGCTACCTCACCCCTGCCGTATCGGGGATCCCCACCGCTTCAGAGCGGGGGGCAAAATCAGAAGTGGCCCACAAGTGGGCAAAGTGGCTACCTCACCCCTGCCGTATCGGGGATCCCCACCGCTTCAGAGCGGGGGGCAAAATCAGAAGTGGCCCACAAGTGGGCAAAGTGGCCACCTCACCCCTACCGTATCGGGGATCCCCACCGCTTCAGAGCGGGGGGCAAAATCAGAAGTGGCCCACAAGTGGGCAAAGTGGCTACCTCACCCCTGCCGTATCGGGGATCCCCACCGCTTCAGAGCGGGGGGCAAAGTCGGAAGTGGCCGACAAGTGGGCAAAGTGGCTACCTCACCCCTGCCGTATCGGGGATCCCCACCGCTTCAGAGCGGGGGGCAAAATCAGAAGTGGCCCACAAGTGGGCAAAGTGGCTACCTCACCCCTGCCGTATCGGGGATCCCCACCGCTTCAGAGCGGGGGGCAAAATCAGAAGTGGCCCACAAGTGGGCAAAGCGGCTACCTCACCCCTGCCGTATCGGGGATCCCCACCGCTTCAGAGCGGGGGGCAAAATCAGAAGTGGCCCACAAGTGGGCAAAGTGGCTACCTCACCCCTACCGTATCGGGGATCCCCACCGCTTCAGGGCGGGCGGCAAAATCAGAAGTGGCCCACAAGTGGGCAAAATGGCTACCTCACCCCTGCCGTATCGGGGATCCCCACCGCTTTAGAGCGGGGGGCAAAATCAGAAGTGGCCCACAAGTGGGCAAAGTGGCTACCTCACCCCTGCCGTATCGGGGATCCCCACCGCTTCAGAGCGGGGGGCAAAATCAGAAGTGGCCCACAAGTGGGCAAAGTGGCTACCTCAGCCCTGCCGTATCGGGGATCCCCACCGCTTCAGAGCGGGAGGCAAAATCAGAAGTGGCCCACAAGTGGGCAAAGTGGCTACCTCACCCCTGCCGTATCGGGCATCCCCACCGCTTCAGAGCGGGGGGCAAAATCAGAAGTGGCCCACAAGTGGGCAAAGTGGCTACCTCACCCCTGCCGTATCGGGGATCCCCACCGCTTCAGAGCGGGGGGCAAAATCAGAAGTGGCCCACAAGTGGGCAAAGTGGCTACCTCACCCCTGCCGTATCGGGGATCCCCACCGCTTCAGAGCGGGGGGCAAAATCAGAAGTGGCCCACAAGTGGGCAAAGTGGCTACCTCACCCCTGCCGTATCGGGGATCCCCACCGCTTCAGAGCGGGGGGCAAAATCAGAAGTGGCCCACAAGTGGGCAAAGTGGCTACCTCACCCCTGCCGTATCGGGGATCCCCACCGCTTCAGAGCGGGAGGCAAAATCAGAAGTGGCCCACAAGTGGGCAAAGTGGCTACCTCACCCCTGCCGTATCGGGCATCCCCACCGCTTCAGAGCGGGGGGCAAAATCAGAAGCGGCCCACAAGTGGGCAAAGTGGCTACCTCACCCCTGCCGTATCGGGGATCCCCACCGCTTCAGAGCGGGGGGCAAAATCAGAAGTGGCCCACAAGTGGGCAAAGTGGCTACCTCACCCCTGCCGTATCGGGGATCCCCACCGCTTCAGAGCGGGGGGCAAAATCAGAAGTGGCCCACAAGTGGGCAAAGTGGCTACCTCACCCCTGCCGTATCGGGGATCCCCACCGCTTCAGAGCGGGGGGCAAAGTCGGAAGTGGCCCACAAGTGGGCAAAGTGGCTACCTCACCCCTGCCGTATCGGGGATCCCCACCGCTTCAGAGCGGGGGGCAAAATCAGAAGTGGCCCACAAGTGGGCAAAGTGGCTACCTCACCCCTGCCGTATCGGGGATCCCCACCGCTTCAGAGCGGGGGGCAAAATCAGAAGTGGCCCACAAGTGGGCAAAGTGGCCACCTCACCCCTACCGTATCGGGGATCCCCACCGCTTCAGAGCGGGGGGCAAAATCAGAATTGGCCCACAAGTGGGCAAAGTGGCTACCTCACCCCTGCCGTATCGGGGATCCCCACCGCTTCAGAGCGGGGGGCAAAGTCGGAAGTGGCCGACAAGTGGGCAAAGTGGCTACCTCACCCCTGCCGTATCGGGGATCCCCACCGCTTCAGAGCGGGGGGCAAAATCAGAAGTGGCCCACAAGTGGGCAAAGTGGCTACCTCACCCCTGCCGTATCGGGGATCCCCACCGCTTCAGAGCGGGGGGCAAAATCAGAAGTGGCCCACAAGTGGGCAAAGCGGCTACCTCACCCCTGCCGTATCGGGGATCCCCACCGCTTCAGAGCGGGGGGCAAAATCAGAAGTGGCCCACAAGTGGGCAAAGTGGCTACCTCACCCCTACCGTATCGGGGATCCCCACCGCTTCAGGGCGGGCGGCAAAATCAGAAGTGGCCCACAAGTGGGCAAAATGGCTACCTCACCCCTGCCGTATCGGGGATCCCCACCGCTTTAGAGCGGGGGGCAAAATCAGAAGTGGCCCACAAGTGGGCAAAGTGGCTACCTCACCCCTGCCGTATCGGGGATCCCCACCGCTTCAGAGCGGGGGGCAAAATCAGAAGTGGCCCACAAGTGGGCAAAGTGGCTACCTCAGCCCTGCCGTATCGGGGATCCCCACCGCTTCAGAGCGGGAGGCAAAATCAGAAGTGGCCCACAAGTGGGCAAAGTGGCTACCTCACCCCTGCCGTATCGGGCATCCCCACCGCTTCAGAGCGGGGGGCAAAATCAGAAGTGGCCCACAAGTGGGCAAAGTGGCTACCTCACCCCTGCCGTATCGGGGATCCCCACCGCTTCAGAGCGGGGGGCAAAATCAGAAGTGGCCCACAAGTGGGCAAAGTGGCTACCTCACCCCTGCCGTATCGGGGATCCCCACCGCTTCAGAGCGGGGGGCAAAGTCGGAAGTGGCCCACAAGTGGGCAAAGTGGCTACCTCACCCCTGCCGTATCGGGGATCCCCACCGCTTCAGAGCGGGGGGCAAAATCAGAATCGGCCCACAAGTGGGCAAAATGGCTACCTCACCCCTGCCGTATCGGGGATCCCCACCGCTTCAGAGCGGGGGGCAAAGTCGGAAGTGGCCCACAAGTGGGCAAAGTGGCTACCTCACCCCTGCCGTATCGGGGATCCCCACCGCTTCAGAGCGGGGGGCAAAATCAGAAGTGGCCCACAAGTGGGCAAAGTGGCTACCTCACCCCTGCCGTATCGGGGATCCCCACCGCTTCAGAGCGGGGGGCAAAATCAGAAGTGGCCCACAAGTGGGCAAAGTGGCTACCTCACCCCTGCCGTATCGGGGATCCCCACCGCTTCAGAGCAGGAAGCAAAATCAGAAGTGGCCCACAAGTGGGCAAAGTGGCTACCTCACCCCTGCCGTATCGGGGATCCCCACCGCTTCAGAGCGGGAGGCAAAATCAGAAGTGGCCCACAAGTGGGCAAAGGGGCTACCTCACCCCTGCCGTATCGGGGATCCCCACCGCTTCAGAGCGGGGGCCAAAATCAGAAGTGGCCCACAAGTGGGGAAAGTGGCTACCTCACCCCTGCCGTATCGGGGATCCCCACCGCTTCAGAGCGGGGGGCAAAATCAGAAGTGGCCCACAAGTGGGCAAAGTGGCTACCTCACCCCTGCCGTATCGGGGATCCCCACCGCTTCACAGCGGGGGGCAAAATCAGAAGTGGCCCACAAGTGGGCAAAGTGGCTACCTCACCCCTGCCGTATCGGGGATCCCCACCGCTTCAGAGCGGGGGGCAAAATCAGAAGTGGCCCACAAGTGGGCAAAATGGCTACCTCACCCCTGCCGTATCGGGGATCCCCACCGCTTCAGAGCGGGGGGCAAAATCAGAAGTGGCCCACAAGTGGGCAAAATGGCTACCTCACCCCTGCCGTATCGGGGATCCCCACCGCTTCAGAGCGGGGGGCAAAATCAGAAGTGGCCCACAAGTGGGCAAAGTGGCTACCTCACCCCTGCCGTATCGGGGATCCCCACCGCTTCAGAGCGGGGGGCAAAATCAGAAGTGGCCCACAAGTGGGCAAAGTGGCTACCTCACCCCTGCCGTATCGGGGATCCCCACCGCTTCAGAGCGGGAGGCAAAATCAGAAGTGGCCCACAAGTGGGCAAAGTGGCTACCTCACCCCTGCCATATCGGGGATCCCCACCGCTTCAGAGCGGGGGGCAAAGTCGGAAGTGGCCCACAAGTGGGCAAAGTGGCTACCTAACCCCTGCGGTATCGGCGATCCCCACCGCTTCAGAGCGGGGGGCAAAATCAGAAGTGGCCCACAAGTGGGCAAAGTGGCTACCTCACCCCTGCCGTATCGGGGATCCCCACCGCTTCAGAGCGGGAGGCAAAATCAGAAGTGGCCCACAAGTGGGCAAAGTGGCTACCTCACCCCTGCCGTATCGGGGATCCCCACCGCTTCAGAGCTGGGGGCAAAATCAGAAGTGGCCCACAAGTGGGCAAAGTGGCTACCTCACCCCTGCCGTATCGGGGATCCCCACCGCTTCAGAGCGGGGGGCAAAGTCGGTAGTGGCCCACAAGTGGGCAAAGTGGCTACCTCACCCCTGCCGTATCGGGGATCCCCACCGCTTCAGAGCGGGGGGCAAAGTCGGAAGTGGCCCACAAGTGGGCAAAGTGGCTACCTCACCCCTGCCGTATCGGGGATCCCCACCGCTTCAGAGCGGGGGGCAAAATCAGAAGTGGCCCACAAGTGGGCAAAGTGGCTACCTCACCCCTGCCGTATCGGGGATCCCCACCGCTTCAGAGCGGGAGGCAAAATCAGAAGTGGCCCACAAGTGGGCAAAGTGGCTACCTCACCCTTGCCGTATCGGGGATCCCCACCGCTTCAGAGCGGGGGGCAAAGTCGGAAGTGGCCCACAAGTGGGCAAAGTGGCTACCTCACCCCTGCCGTATTGGGGATCCCCACCGCTTCAGAGCGGGGGCCAAAATCAGAAGTGGCCCACAAGTGGGCAAAGTGGCTACCTCACCCCTGCCGTATCGGGGATCCCCACCGCTTCAGAGCGTGAGGCAAAATCAGAAGTGGCCCACAAGTGGGCAAAGTGGCTACCTCACCCCTGCCGTATCGGGGATCCCCACCGCTTCAGAGCGGGGGGCAAAATCAGAAGTGGCCCACAAGTGGGCAAAGTGGCTACCTCACCCCTGCCGTATCGGGGATCCCCACCGCTTCAGAGCGGGGGGCAAAATCGTAAGGGGCCCACAAGTGGGCAAAGGGGCTACCTCACCCCTGCCGTATCGGGGATCCCCACCGCTTCAGAGCGGGGGGCAAAATCAGAAGTGGCCCACAAGTGGGCAAAGTGGCTACCTCACCCCTGCCGTATCGGGGATCCCCAGCGCTTCAGAGCGGGGGGCAAAGTCGGAAGTGGCCCACAAGTGGGCAAAGTGGCTACCTCACCCCTACCGTATCGGGGATCCCCACCGCTTCAGAGCGGGGGGCAAAATCAGAAGTGGCCCACAAGTGGGCAAAATGGCTACCTCACCCCTGCCGTATCGGGGATCCCCACCGCTTCAGAGCGGGAGGCAAAATCAGAAGTGGCCCACAAGTGGGCAAAGTGGCTACATCACCCCTGCCGTATCGGGGATCCCCACACGCTTCAGAGCGGGGGGCAAAGTCGGAAGTGGCCCACAAGTGGGCAAAGTGGCTACCTCACCCCTGCCGTATCGGGGATCCCCACCGCTTCAGAGCGGGGGGCAAAATCAGAAGTGGCCCACAAGTGGGCAACGTGGCTACCTCACCCCTGCCGTATCGGGGATCCCCACCGCTTCAGAGCGGGGGGCAAAATCAGAAGTGGCCCACGAGTGGGCAAAGTGGCTACCTCACCCCTGCCGTATCGGGGATCCCCACCGCTTCAGAGCGGGGGGCAAAATCAGAAGTGGCCCACGAGTGGGCAAAGTGGCTACCTCACCCCTGCCGTATCGGGGATCCCCACCGCTTCAGAGCGGGGGGCAAAGTCGGAAGTGGCCCACAAGTGGGCAAAGTGGCTACCTCACCCCTGCCGTATCGGGGATCCCCACCGCTTCAGAGCGGGGGGCAAAATCAGAAGTGGCCCACAAGTGGGCAAAGTGGCCACCTCACCCCTACCGTATCGGGGATCCCCACCGCTTCAGAGCGGGGGGCAAAATCAGAAGTGGCCCACAAGTGGGCAAAGTGGCTACCTCACCCCTGCCGTATCGGGGATCCCCACCGCTTCAGAGCGGGGGGCAAAATCAGAAGTGGCCCACAAGTGGGCAAAGTGGCTACCTCACCCCTGCCGTATCGGGGATCCCCACCGCTTCAGAGCGGGGGGCAAAGTCGGAAGTGGCCCACAAGTGGGCAAAGTGGCTACCTCACCCCTGCCGTATCGGGGATCCCCACCGCTTCAGAGCGGGGGCCAAAATCAGAAGTGGCCAACAAGTGGGCAAAGTGGCTACCTCACCCCTGCCGTATCGGGGATCCCCACCGCTTCAGAGCGTGAGGCAAAATCAGAAGTGGCCCACAAGTGGGCAAAGTGGCTACCTCACCCCTGCCGTATCGGGGATCCCCACCGCTTCAGAGCGGGGGGCAAAATCAGAAGTGGCCCACAAGTGGGCAAAGTGGCTACCTCACCCCTGCCGTATCGGGGATCCCCACCGCTTCAGAGCGGGGGGCAAAATCAGAAGGGGCCCACAAGTGGGCAAAGTGGCTACCTCACCCCTGCCGTATCGGGGATCCCCAGCGCTTCAGAGCGGGGGGCAAAATCAGAAGTGGCCCACAAGTGGGCAAAGTGGCTACCTCAACCCTACCGTATCGGGGATCCCCACCGCTTCAGAGCGGGGGGCAAAATCAGAAGTGGCCCACAAGTGGGCAAAATGGCTACCTCACCCCTGCCGTATCGGGGATCCCCGCCGCTTCAGAGCGGGAGGCAAAATCAGAAGTGGCCCACAAGTGGGCAAAGTGGCTACATCACCCCTGCCGTATCGGGGATCCCCACCGCTTCAGAGCGGGGGGCAAAGTCGGAAGTGGCCCACAAGTGGGCAAAGTGGCTACCTCACCCCTGCCGTATCGGGGATCCCCACCGCTTCAGAGCGGGGGGCAAAATCAGAAGTGGCCCACAAGTGGGCAAAGTGGCTACCTCACCCCTGCCGTATCGGGGATCCCCACCGCTTCAGAGCGGGGGGCAAAATCAGAAGTGGCCCACGAGTGGGCAAAGTGGCTACCTCACCCCTGCCGTATCGGGATCCCCACCGCTTCAGAGCGTGAGGCAAAGTCAGAAGTGGCCCACAAGTGGGCAAAGTGGCTACCTCACCCCTGCCGTATCGGGGATCCCCACCGCTTCAGAGCGGGGGGCAAAATCAGAAGTGGCCCACAAGTGGGCAAAGTGGCTACCTCACCCCTGCCGTATCGGGGATCCCCACCGCTTCAGAGCGGGAGGCAAAATCAGAAGTGGCCCACAAGTGGGCAAAGTGGCTACCTCACCCCTGCCGTATCGGGGATCCCCACCGCTTCAGAGCGGGGGGCAAAATCAGAAGTGGCCCACAAGTGGGCAAAGTGGCTACCTCACCCCTACCGTATCGGGGATCCCCACCGCTTCAGAGCGGGAGGCAAAATCAGAAGTGGCCCACAAGTGGGCAAAATGGCTACCTCACCCCTGCCGTATCGGGGATCCCCACCGCTTCAGAGCGGGGGGCAAAATCAGAAGTGGCCCACAAGTGGGCAAAGTGGCTACCTCACCCCTGCCGTATCGGGGATCCCCACCGCTTCAGAGCGGGGGGCAAAATCAGAAGTGGCCCACAAGTGGGCAAAATGGCTACCTCACCCCTGCCGTATCGGGGATCCCCACCGCTTCAGAGCGGGGGGCAAAATCAGAAGTGGCCCACAAGTGGGCAAAGTGGCTACCTCACCCCCGCCTTATCGGGGATCCCCACCGCTTCAGAGCGGGGGGCAAAATCAGAAGTGGCCCAAAAGTGGGCAAAATGGCTACCTCACCCCTGCCGTATCGGGGATCCCCACCGCTTCAGAGCGGGGGGCAAAATCAGAAGTGGCCCACAAGTGGGCAAAGTGGCTACCTCACCCCTGCCATGTCGGGGATCCCCACCGCTTCAGAGCGGGGGGCAAAATCAGAAGTGGCCCACAAGTGGGCAAAGTGGCTACCTCACCCCTACCGTATCGGGGATCCCCACCGCTTCAGAGCGGGGGGCAAAATCAGAAGTGGCCCACAAGTGGGCAAAGTGGCTACCTCACCCCTGCCGTATCGGGGATCCCCGCCGCTTCAGAGCGGGGGGCAAAATCAGAAGTGGCCCACAAGTGGGCAAAGTGGCTACCTCACCCCTGCCGTATCGGGGATCCCCATCGCTTCAGAGCGGGGGGGGAGAAATCAGAAGTGGCCCACAAGTGGGCAAAGTGGCTACCTCACCCCTACCGTATCGGGGATCCCCACCGCTTCAGAGCGGGGGGCAAAGTCGGAAGCGGCCCACAAGTGGGCAAAGTGACTACCTCACCCCTGCCGTATCGGGGATCCCCACCGCTTCAGAGCGGGGGGCAAAATCAGAAGTGGCCCACAAGTGGGCAAAGTGGCTACCTCACCCCTGCCGTATCGGGGATCCCCACCGCTTCAGAGCGGGGGGCAAAATCAGAAGTGGCCCACAAGTGGGCAAAGTGGCTACCTCACCCCTGCCGTATCGGGATCCCCACCGCTTCAGAGCGGGGGGCAAAATCAGAAGTGGCCCACAAGTGGGCAAAGTGGCTACCTCACCCCTGCCGTATCGGGGATCCCCACCGCTTCAGAGCGGGGGGCAAAATCAGAAGTGGCCCACAAGTGGGCAAAGTGGCTACCTCACCCCTGCCATATCGGGGATCCCCACCGCTTCAGAGCGGGGGGGAGAAATCAGAAGTGGCCCACAAGTGGGCAAAGTGGCTACCTCACCCCTGCCGTATCGGGGATCCCCACCGCTTCAGAGCGGGGGGCAAAATCAGAAGTGGCCCACAAGTGGGCAAAGTGGCTACCTCACCCCTGCCGTATCGGGGATCCCCACCGCTTCAGAGCGGGGGGCAAAATCAGAAGTGGCCCACGAGTGGGCAAAGTGGCTACCTCACCCCTGCCGTATCGGGATCCCCACCGCTTCAGAGCGTGAGGCAAAGTCAGAAGTGGCCCACAAGTGGGCAAAGTGGCTACCTCACCCCTGCCGTATCGGGGATCCCCACCGCTTCAGAGCGGGGGGCAAAATCAGAAGTGGCCCACAAGTGGGCAAAATGGTTACCTCACCCCTGCCGTATCGGGGATCCCCACCGCTTCAGAGCGGGGGGCAAAATCAGAAGTGGCCCACAAGTGGGCAAAGTGGCTACCTCACCCCCGCCTTATCGGGGATCCCCACCGCTTCAGAGCGGGGGGCAAAATCAGAAGTGGCCCACAAGTGGGCAAAATGGCTACCTCACCCCTGCCGTATCGGGGATCCCCACCGCTTCAGAGCGGGGGGCAAAATCAGAAGTGGCCCACAAGTGGGCAAAATGGCTACCTCACCCCTGCCGTATCGGGGATCCCCACCGCTTCAGAGCGGGGGGCAAAATCAGAAGTGGCCCACAAGTGGGCAAAGTGGCTACCTCACCCCTGCCGTGTCGGGGATCCCCACCGCTTCAGAGCGGGGGGCAAAATCAGAAGTGGCCCACAAGTGGGCAAAGTGGCTACCTCACCCCTACCGTATCGGGGATCCTCACCGCTTCAGAGCGGGGGGCAAAATCAGAAGTGGCCCACAAGTGGGCAAAGTGGCTACCTCACCCCTGCCGTATCGGGGATCCCCGCCGCTTCAGAGCGGGGGGCAAAATCAGAAGTGGCCCACAAGTGGGCAAAGTGGCTACCTCACCCCTGCCGTATCGGGGATCCCCACCGCTTCAGAGCGGGGGGGGAGAAATCAGAAGTGGCCCACAAGTGGGCAAAGTGGCTACCTCACCTCTACCGTATCGGGGATCCCCACCGCTTCAGAGCGGGGGGCAAAGTCGGAAGCGGCCCACAAGTGGGCAAAGTGACTACCTCACCCCTGCCGTATCGGGGATCCCCACCGC
The DNA here is from genome assembly GCA_964036045.1 of Eutreptiella sp. 'Long Island Sound 2002'. Lineage (NCBI taxonomy): Eukaryota > Euglenozoa > Euglenophyceae > Eutreptiales > Eutreptiaceae > Eutreptiella > Eutreptiella sp. 'Long Island Sound 2002'. Next base: position 6,298,385 of record OZ038396.1, on the reverse strand, counting down.
TTCAGAGCGGGGGGCAAAATCAGAAGTGGCCCACAAGTGGGCAAAGTGGCTACCTCACCCCTGCCGTATCGGGGATCCCCACCGCTTCAGAGCGGGGGGCAAAATCAGAAGTGGCCCACAAGTGGGCAAAGTGGCTACCTCACCCCTGCCGTATCGGGGATCCCCACCGCTTCAGAGCGGGGGGCAAAATCAGAAGTGGCCCACAAGTGGGCAAAGTGGCTACCTCACCCCTGCCGTATCGGGATCCCCACCGCTTCAGAGCGGGGGGCAAAATCAGAAGTGGCCCACAAGTGGGCAAAGTGGCTACCTCACCCCTGCCGTATCGGGGATCCCCACCGCTTCAGAGCGGGGGGCAAAGTCGGTAGTGGCCCACAAGTGGGCAAAGTGGCTACCTCACCCCTGCCATATCTGGGATCCCCACCGCTTCAGAGCGGGGGGGAGAAATCAGAAGTGGCCCACAAGTGGGCAAAGTGGCTACCTCACCCCTGCCGTATCGGGGATCCCCAGCGCTTCAGAGCGGGGGGCAAAATCAGAAGTGGCCCACAAGTGGGCAAAGTGGCTACCTCACCCCTGCCGTATCGGGGATCCCCACCGCTTCAGAGCGGGGGGCAAAATCAGAAGTGGCCCACGAGTGGGCAAAGTGGCTACCTCACCCCTGCCGTATCGGGGATCCCCACCGCTTCAGAGCGGGGGGCAAAGTCGGTAGTGGCCCACAAGTGGGCAAAGTGGCTACCTCACCCCTGCCATATCGGGGATCCCCACCGCTTCAGAGCGGGGGGGAGAAATCAGAAGTGGCCCACAAGTGGGCAAAGTGGCTACCTCACCCCTGCCGTATCGGGGATCCCCACCGCTTCAGAGCGGGGGGCAAAATCAGAAGTGGCCCACAAGTGGGCAAAGTGGCTACCTCACCCCTGCCGTATCGGGGATCCCCACCGCTTCAGAGCGGGGGGCAAAATCAGAAGTGGCCCACAAGTGGGCAAAATGGCTACCTCACCCCTGCCGTATCGGGGATCCCCACCGCTTCAGAGCGGGGGGCAAAATCAGAAGTGGCCCACAAGTGGGCAAAGTGGCTACCTCACCCCTGCCGTATCGGGGATCCCCACCGCTTCAGAGCGGGGGGCAAAATCAGAAGTGGCCCACAAGTGGGCAAAATGGCTACCTCACCCCTGCCGTATCGGGGATCCCCACCGCTTCAGAGCGGGGGGCAAAATCAGAAGTGGCCCACAAGTGGGCAAAGTGGCTACCTCACCCCCGCCTTATCGGGGATCCCCACCGCTTCAGAGCGGGGGGCAAAATCAGAAGTGGCCCACAAGTGGGCAAAATGGCTACCTCACCCCTGCCGTATCGGGGATCCCCACCGCTTCAGAGCGGGGGGCAAAATCAGAAGTGGCCCACAAGTGGGCAAAGTGGCTACCTCACCCCTGCCGTGTCGGGGATCCCCACCGCTTCAGAGCGGGGGGCAAAATCAGAAGTGGCCCACAAGTGGGCAAAGTGGCTACCTCACCCCTACCGTATCGGGGATCCTCACCGCTTCAGAGCGGGGGGCAAAATCAGAAGTGGCCCACAAGTGGGCAAAGTGGCTACCTCACCCCTGCCGTATCGGGGATCCCCGCCGCTTCAGAGCGGGGGGCAAAATCAGAAGTGGCCCACAAGTGGGCAAAGTGGCTACCTCACCCCTGCCGTATCGGGGATCCCCACCGCTTCAGAGCGGGGGGGGAGAAATCAGAAGTGGCCCACAAGTGGGCAAAGTGGCTACCTCACCCCTACCGTATCGGGGATCCCCACCGCTTCAGAGCGGGGGGCAAAGTCGGAAGCGGCCCACAAGTGGGCAAAGTGACTACCTCACCCCTGCCGTATCGGGGATCCCCACCGCTTCAGAGCGGGGGGCAAAATCGGAAGTGGCCCACAAGTGGGCAAAGTGGCTACCTCACCCCTGCCGTATCGGGGATCCCCACCGCTTCAGAGCGGGGGGCAAAATCAGAAGTGGCCCACAAGTGGGCAAAGTGGCTACCTCACCCCTGCCGTATCGGGGATCCCCACCGCTTCAGAGCGGGGGGCAAAATCAGAAGTGGCCCACAAGTGGGCAAAGTGGCTACCTCACCCCTGCCGTATCGGGATCCCCACCGCTTCAGAGCGGGGGGCAAAATCAGAAGTGGCCCACAAGTGGGCAAAGTGGCTACCTCACCCCTGCCGTATCGGGGATCCCCACCGCTTCAGAGCGGGGGGCAAAATCAGAAGTGGCCCACAAGTGGGCAAAGTGGCTACCTCACCCCTGCCATATCGGGGATCCCCACCGCTTCAGAGCGGGGGGGAGAAATCAGAAGTGGCCCACAAGTGGGCAAAGTGGCTACCTCACCCCTGCCGTATCGGGGATCCCCACCGCTTCAGAGCGGGGGGGAGAAATCAGAAGTGGCCCACAAGTGGGCAAAGTGGCTACCTGACCCCTGCCGTATCGGGGATCCCCACCGCTTCAGAGCTGGGGCAAAGTCAGAAGTGGCCCACAAGTGGGCAAAGTGGCTACCTCACCCCTACCGTATCGGGGATCCCCACCGCTTCAGAGCGGGGGGCAAAATCAGAAGTGGCCCACAAGTGGGCAAAGTGGCTACCTCACCCCTGCCGTATCGGGGATCCCCACCGCTTCAGAGCGGGGGGCAAAATCAAAAGTGGCCCACAAGTGGGCAAAGTGGCTACCTCACCCCTGCCGTATCGGGGATCCCCACCGCTTCAGAGCGGGGGGCAAAATCAGAAGTGGCCCACAAGTGGGCAAAGTGGCTACCTCACCCCCGCCGTATCGGGCATCCCCACCGCTTCAGAGCGGGGGGCAAAATCAGAAGTGGCCCACAAGTGAGCAAAATGGCTACCTCACCCCTGCCGTATCGGGGATCCCCACCGCTTCAGAGCGGGGGGCAAAATAAGAAGTGGCCCACAAGTGGGCAAAGTGGCTACCTCACCCCTGCCGTATCGGGGATCCCCACCGCTTCAGAGCGGGGGGCAAAATCAGAAGTGGCCGACAAGTGGGCAAAGTGGCTACCTCACCCCTGCCGTATCGGGGATCCCCACCGCTTCAGAGCGGGGGGAAAAATCAGAAGTGGCCCACAAGTGGGCAAAATGGCTACCTCACCCCTGCCGTATCGGGGATCCCCACCGCTTCAGAGCGGGGGGCAAAATCAGAAGTGGCCCACAAGTGGGCAAAGTGGCTACCTCACCCCTGCCGTATCGGGGATCCCCACCGCTTCAGAGCGGGAGGCAAAATCAGAAGTGGCCCACAAGTGGGCAAAGTGGCTACCTCACCCCTGCCGTATCGGGGATCCCCACCGCTTCAGAGCGGGGGGCAAAATCAGAAGTGGCCCACAAGTGGGCAAAGTGGCTACCTCACCCCTGCCGTATCGGGGATCCCCACCGCTTCAGAGCGGGGGGCACAATCAGAAGTGGCCCACAAGTGGGCAAAGTGGCTACCTCACCCCTGCCGTATCGGGAATCCCCACCGCTTCACAGCGGGGGGCAAAGTCAGAAGTGGCCCACAAGTGGGCAAAGTGGCTACCTCACCCCTGCCGTATCGGGGATCCCCACCGCTTCAGAGCGGGGGGCAAAATCAGAAGTGGCCCACAAGTGGGCAAAGTGGCTACCTCACCCCTGCCGTATCGGGGATCCCCACCGCTTCAGAGCGGGGGGCAAAATCAGAAGTGGCCCACAAGTGGGCAAAGTGGCTACCTCACCCCTGCCGTATCGGGGATCCCCACCGCTTCACAGCGGGGGGCAAAATCAGAAGTGGCCCACAAGTGGGCAAAGTGGCTACCTCACCCCTGCCGTATCGGGGATCCCCACCGCTTCAGAGCGGGGGGCAAAGTCAGAAGTGGCCCACAAGTGGGCAAAGTGGCTACCTCACCCCTGCCGTATCGGGGATCCCCACCGCTTCAGAGCGGGGGGCAAAGTCAGAAGTGGCCCACAAGTGGGCAAAGTGGCTACCTCACCCCTGCCGTATCGGGGATCCCCACCGCTTCAGAGCGGGGGGCAAAATCAGAAGTGGCCCACAAGTGGGCAAAGTGGCTACCTCACCCCTGCCGTATCGGGGATCCCCACCGCTTCAGAGCGCAGGGCAAAATCAGAAGTGGCCCACAAGTGGGCAAAGTGGCTTTTTTCTACTAAGTTTTTTACCGAGTAAAAAAAATTTTCTTTTCTACTCAGTTTTTTACTCAGTAAAAAATTTTTTTTCCTACTCAGTTTCGCAACTGAGTAGAAACCCCACTTACTGAGTAACAAATTGTTTTTTTACTCAGCTTTGAAACTGAGTAAAAAATTTTTTTTAAAAAAAAAATTTTTACTCAGTTTTACCCCGGACTCATGACATCTGCTCTCGAAATCATGTTGCTTTGTTGTTTATTACTACTTATTCATCCAGAAACCAACGAATGGAAAACTTGCTTGACAAAAATTGCAATTGTTTCATCCCCGATCCAAATGCAATGCAACAATGCGGCTTCCTCGGGTCCTGGGAATACAAGATACTGCTGTTTGAAAGGTACTTTTGGGTCACATACATCTTCTAGGTATCTCTCGTCTTGTATTTTTCAATTCCTATGGGTACTGCCACAATCAGTGATAGCATAGTACGGAACCTCTTGATCGGGGCCTTTGACGCAGTAGGTTAAAAACCACACACTGCCCCTCTGGGTACCCTGGGTATGAGAGTTTCCCAAGGAGCACTTGCTACTCTGTTGCCGAAAACCCAGAGAAGAAGACGAACGCGTGTGAAGAGGGGACGGTTCAGCCAACCACAATCGGCAATACGAGTTCTGGTACGTCTTTTGCAACGTGGGTTACTGGAATGTACATTTGTTCGACCGGGGAGATCGAGAGAATCATGAGGCTTGTCGTGACAGATTCATGCTCTGATCTGTGCTGCTCCACGAGAAGCGCCACATCATCCCTTGACATATCCAGCAATGCCAGCCTGTCTTGATAATCCTTGATTTCGTCCTCACATGCCTCTCTCATAGATGATGACATTGTCAGCTTTAATGTATTAGAAAGGGAATCGATTTGGGCGTGTAGTTCTTCGCGTTTTTGTCCAATCGACTCATGCTCCATAATGCCAACAACATGCTCTGCATTCCGTAACTGGCGTGACAGGCAGTAATCCTTTTGTTGATATGTACCGACCCACCCGCCAACATATCTCAGTCAAGGCAACGGTGGTCGGGAGGAAAGTCCCGCAGAAATATTCAAACTGCACCGTCGCTCAGAGTTTGTTCAGAAGAAGCGACACAAGAGCGGTGCTGACCGGGCAGAACACATGTGTGGTAGGGGCCCCACGCCAAGGGGTGTGGCCCTTTGCCTTTGCCGAGGGGGGCCCTAGGAGGCAAGCCAAACCACATTCTTGGCAGGCCCATGCCACTGCAAAAAGGTACCGCCTCAGAATTGATTCATGGAAATGATTCTCAACCGGTGCACTTCTAGACATCTCAGCCCAGTACGTTTTACAACGACAACCAGGGGTGGATATAGTGGGGGGGGGTGGTCCCCCCCCCAGCCCCCCCCCCCCCCCCCCCCCCCGATGAGGATTACGATTACGATTTACCCGTTTGACTGACCTAGCAATTTTGCCAGCAGTTTTACAAGAGGACTGATGGCCCAAAAAGGCACCAAAGCAGGTGATACCCTGGATTTCATCCCAGGACAATCAATCTATGAGCCTGTGCATATACCGTTGTACTACTGAGCCAACCTGCCAGCCCTGAACACAAGACAATACACTGCACAGCGGTTGCTATATCCCATGAAGACAGTCCACACAGTGCAATCATTTCTTGACACATTTTGCCAAAATGGCTTGCAATCCCGAATCATCTTTGCCTGAACTGCCTGAGCTAATTGTAATTGTAATCGTCATTCCGTCATCACTGCCTCCTGGCTCAACAGCCCCCCCCCCCCCCACCCCCACCTTGGCAATGTCGTCACTATTATATCCACCCCTGACGACAACATCGACAACAACCAGTCATGCAATGGTCGAGTCTGACAACCGCTTGTTCGTCAGGATGCAAACATCTGATGGGCCATCAGGGCCACTGGGTTTGTTCCGGGAGAGGGCTCCCACTTGCAAAAATTTAAGGAACAGTAGACGGCAATGGAGGCAAAAAAAGGAGGTGGAGGCGGTCAGGGTTAAGAACGAGGCAGAGGGGCGTGAGGCGGCTGGTGACGACCTGGTGGTTTTGTGCTGCTGCTGGGAGGCTTTGTGCTGCCGCCAGGAGGCCTTGTGCTGCCGGAAAGCTTTGGGGTCCGTAGTGCGAGACAAGCTCTTCTGAATTCAGGCGTAGGCTGCAATTTTTCATCCGGGAAATAACCCATTTCGTAGAGCAGGCAGTACGACACCACCTAGAAACCAGTGCATGGGATGGATTAAAGGTCGCAGCGCTTGCCTCCGCCCCCAGACCTACCCTCTTCAGCCTTACTTCACACCATCTCTGCACTATTCCAACACCAGCAGCTGAGTTCCCAGTTCCAATGCTGTGAGAAGCCTGAGAACATGGGAAGGGGTGCGCGTTGGGCAGCGGGCACGAACGTCACCGTTGGGGCTCTCTGCAGTAAGACATATGATGACCTTTTCAAATTACCCCAAGACATCTTAGGGCCTTTTCAAATTGCTGTAAGGCGTGAGGCGATGGAAGCACCCAGCCCCCGCGGTCTCGTAGGGTTATCCAAGGCCCGCCATGCGCACTCCTTGACAGCAAAAAAAAAAATACCCCACTTACAACAACACACTGCAACAGTAGCATCATTCCAAGCAAAAATGGGTACCCGCCCTTCTTTTTGCAGTAAAATAAAAATTTACTCGCAGTATGATTTTTTGTGGGGACCGTTCTAGTTTTCGTTTGAATTCCACAACATACAGCAAACAAAATTGAACTCGTCTATGCAGCAAAAAACAAAATCACTCACAATACAATTTTTGGCACTCAACGTACGGTTTCCCCGCTTTGAGGCTGTGCAGTCCGGTAGGCCTTGGGGTACGACTGTGGGCCCTGGAGTCGGGCTTCGGGGCGGGGTCCTCGAGATTGGGCTATCGGGCTGCGTCGTGGGATCCATTCCACCTCCCTCACTCAACGCCCGACCCCCGACATCTCCTTCCACCCCTTCCGCACCCGTGCCAGGCCACTCGGCCTTCATCCACGCCCTTGGCCCGTTTTCACGCACACCCCAGGCCCCAATGCCCTGAAGCCGCCCTTGGGCCCGAGAGCAGCAGATACAAGATCCCAACATGTCGCCAAGGGTCACGGGATCTGGAAACGGAGGCGCAGTCCCAAGCCGACAGGGCCATGTCATTGCCGTCCCGCGTGCAGTGGGTCAAGATCGCCCCACCACCACTCTGAGGAACGGCCGTGATGTGATGGTGCTCACTGGACCCCCCCCCCCCAAACTCTGCATGCAGACAGGCGGTGGATGAATGTTGTGCAGTGTGCAGTGTTCTGTTTTGCCTGATCCCCGGAACCAATAATTTTGGCAAAGCATTCGGATTCCCACGGCAATCCCCACAAGGCCGATGGTTGGAGGTACATCAATTTCAAATGTGGAGAACGACGGAACCAAAAACAGAAAATACCAAGGCAAAGGTGGGAAGGCAATGTGTCTGACAGGTCAGGAGCTGTGCCAAGCTGCGGCTAGCTGCAGCTGGCAGCCTTTGCAGCCCCGCCCCCCTGTGTGACATTCCGTCGGGTTGTTGCTCCTTTACGGGGCCCTGGACAGTCACCCGTTCTTCCCTTCGCATGTTGCGTCGGGTCGCTGCGTTCTGTCGGCCGCTGCGGCCGGTGCTCCTGCTGGTGTCGTTTCCGCGTTCGTGGAGCCCAGTAGTTGGTGTGCCGGGGCTGTGCTGAATGTGGCAGGATGTGCCGTTTGCGCGTCAGCGCCCCCCCCCCCCCACCCTCCCTGCAGATGGCTACACCCAGACGCTCAGCTCCATATCACACCTCGAAGCGCTGTTGGCTCTTCGCCTCCACGTTCCGCTGGAACTTGTGGAAGCCATTGGAGGCCGAGAACTTCATGGACCCCTCCGCCGAGGCCCCGAGCCCACCGACCGAGAAGCTCTTCGACTTCTCCACGTGGACATCGATGCCGAGGTAGTTGGCGTAGTCCCCGGCGGTGGCGGAGCGCCGGAACTGGGACTCCATGGCACAGGCGGCGAGGGGCCAGGCGTAGCCCCCGGGCGGAGCCAGGTGCTTGTTGTCACTCGACAGGCGCGTGGGGTCGGTGGCCTTGGACACGGCCGCGGGGAGCCGCAGCCCCGGGTCTACTTTGCCGCCGGCCCCTCCCTCGGGATTGCCTCTGAACAGATCGTAGCCCATGCCCAGCCACTCAAGCCCTGGGTACGGCACGATGCCGCTCTGCAGCAGCTGCAAATAGGGCGCCGGACCGGCTGTGAGATGGACGGCGGCCACCGGGCGGTCGGTGGGGGCCCCTGTCGGCATCTCCGGGCTGTCCGTGAGAGCAGAGCCCTGAAGGGGCCTTTGGGCCCGAGAGCGGCAGATACAAGATCCCAACATGTCGCCAAGGGTCACGGGATCTGGAAACAGAGGCGCAGTCCCAAGCCGACAGGGCCATGTCATTGCCGTCCCGCGTGCAGTGGGTCAAGATCGCCCCACCACCACTCTGAGGAACGGCCGTGATGTGATGGTGCTCAACCCCCCGCCCCCCCCCAAACTCTGCATGCAGACAGGCGGTGGATGAATGTTGTGCAGTGTGCAGTGTTCTGTTTTGCCTGATCCCCGGAACCAATAATTTTGGCAAAGCATTCACATTCCCACGGTAATCCCCACAAGGCCGATGGTTGGAGGTACATCAATATCAAATGTGGAGAACGTCGGAACCAAAACCAGAAAATACCAAAGCAAAGATGGGAAGGCAACAAGTTGCAACATGTTGCAACCCGTCGCAACTCGTTGCAACTAGTTGCAACATTTTGCAACGTGTTGCAACAACCCCCCGCAACTAGTTGCAACTAGTTGCAACTAGTTGCAACATGTTGCAACACCCTCCGCAACTTGTGGCAACTAGTTGCAACATGTTGCAACACCCTCCGCAACTAGTTGCAACTAGTTGCACCATGTTGCAACACCCTCTGCAACTCGTGGCAACTAGTTGCAACATGATGCAACACCCTCCGCAACTAGTTGCAACTAGTTGCAGCATGTTGCAACACGCCCCGCAACTCGTTGCAACTAGTTGCAACATGTTGCAACAGCCCCCGCAACTTTGAAATGGCCGTTTCTTTGCCATGCTTTTTCCGTAAAGGAAACATGCCCTTTTCAAACATAGATTATGTCTCTTGTTACCCAAAGAATGATGTCCTTGTCCTCAGGGAGGATTCTGCTTGCTGGGCCCAACACACCATGCTGCATACTGATCCTATCTGCTGTATGACTCACCATGGCAATTTCTCACTACCTCGGTGCTTCAAGGCTCACGTCAATCGACAATGCAGTTATTCCGGTGCCTGGGAGGTGGGTTTTTTACTAAGTAAATTACTTAGTGGAAAAAAAAATTTTTACTAAGTAAACTACTTACCCAAAAAATAAGTTTTCCCACTTCTGACTGCCACTGGGCCCACTTGTGGGCTATTTCTGATATTGTCCCCCCACTTTGGAATCCATGCTTTGTCGCTTAGCCCCCAAAAAATTAAGATTTTCCACTTCTGACTGCTGCCACTGCTGATTCTGCCTCCTGCGGTGGGGACCCCCCAGGCGGCAGAGGTTATGTTTTGGCCAAGCCTCAATTGCACATCCTGAAATGCCTACCGATGCGCAGCCCCTCTGTTCCTGTGTACACAGTGCATTGAGCCCACAAATTCTACAGAGGGCAGGGAGGGACTGCTCCCCCCTTGCGTGCCACTCCTGCAAAAACCCAGGAAACCATCCCCGGTTTTGTTGCCCTGATTTTGTCAGAAATTCTATTGCCTTCAGCAGTGCACCTCGAAGAGAGGTTGGCAGTCAGCCAATCAGTCCCAGGCCAGCAGTCAGTCAGACAGAAACACACAGTTTGGGTTTTTTGTCAGTGGCAGACGTGGCCCCAAGCAGTGGGTACAACTTTCGCCTTAGACCAAGCAGTGGCCGAATGGTAATGCAGCTGACCAGAGTCTTTGCGGTCGGCAGTTCGAACACCGGTGGGGTGATGACGGCGCTGCCGCCGCCGCCAACAGTCGGCCGACCAGGATTCGACCCGCCGACCGAAAACTTTGCGTCGGCTGCGTTACCATTCGACCGGCAGTTGTGTGATAGCGATCCATTTCCCCACTGGTTGGAGCCTTCTGAGCGCAAACTTTTGAACCCCCCCCCCACCCCGTATGGTGACGTGTGAGCTGTCATGTGTGTGTTGTTGGTTGAGGCGACGTCAGCAACAAATCAGCACATGCAGGCCACAAGAAGAGGAGAAAAGCTTGTCAAGAGCCGAAAACCGGCTCTAGGCGCCTTTCGCAAAAGGTCGAAAAAAAATAGACACCCCCCCCCCGTCAAAAAAGTGATGTCCAGTTTTAGGGGATAAAGGCCTCAGAATCAAAAAATCCATTGGGGGATGGTCTTATTGGGCAAAATAAGGATTTTACAAGGGGTTGGACATCCAATATCATGCCTTGGGGTATGCTACGCAAATGACCCCAAAAAAGGGGGGTATACGACGCCCGCGCCTGCGCTTGATCTAACAACCTCTCTTCGAGTTGATTTCTCTCCAATTTGTGGGGCGGGTTATGAGAGCCTTTGATATGTTGACGGGATGGACAGTACTCGCCGCGGTGGCTGATCGAGACGCACTGTTGTTCGGGAGGGTGGTATTGTGGGTCAAGGGGTAGGGGCGGCTTGAGGTGTTGGAGCCCGGCGATTGGAGCGACAAGCAGCACAGTGGGGTAGAGACGGGGACCTGTACGGGCTCGTGCCTCAAACAGGCGGCAGGTTTCACAGGGCGTGGGTCAGACAGGAGTACGGTGGCGACATGCATACAGGAGTCTCTGTGCTTCTGTCATTGTGATCCAAGTTGATAAGAAGCACAAGTGCTGCAATTTCACCCATTTCTTTTGTCAGAAGCATAGCTTGTCTCCTTTGTGCAAAAGATTGTACGGGATGGTTTCTGCACATCGGTACACAACACCAATTTTGAACAGGGTAAAGCAGAACCAGGGGTTCAAGTAAAATGAGAGCTACAAGACCGAAAGGCTATGGTACTAATTCCCCGAGCGGCAAGCAACTTGAGCGGCAAGAAGTTAGCTTATAAACATGACTTGGCGCCAGGTAGGACACAGAGAGGTGACGATGTACCCCCCCTCCCTTTGTCACCCCTGCGTGTCCTACCAAGCACCAATTCATGGCTATGCGATGTGCCCCCCTCCCTTTGCCACCCCTGCGTGTCCTGTCTAGCGCCAATTTATGTTTATGGGTTGTATCGTACCATCTGCAAGGGACATCAGCGATCCGTGTGGCTGTGTGTTTTGACCTCGACGTCTCCTGTGCCCACTGGGGGTTTTGAACCCTAAGGGCCACACGCAAAGCCGTGGCCGGCGACAGCGACCAGCTCGGCCGCCTCTGACCAACACTCCGTACCCTCCGTGACCCAGTGACAGCCGAATGAACGGTGTGTGGCCGAAGGGGGCCAGCTAGTCGTCTGGAAGGGGGGGGGGGGCGGGGCTGCAAAGGCTGCCAGCTGCAGCTAGCCGCAGCTTGGCACAGCTCCTGACCTGTCAGACACGGTGTTGCATCATGCTGCAACTAGTTGCCAGGAGTTGCAGGGGGTGTTGCAACATGTTGCAACTAGTTGAAACTAGTCGTGGAGGGTGTTGCATCATGTTGCAACTAGTTGCAGGAGGTGTTGCAACATGTTGCAACTAGTTGCCACGAGTTGCGGAGGGTGTTGCAACATGTTGCAACACCTCCTGCAGCTAGTTGCAACTAGTTGCAACATGTTGCAACTAGTTGCAACTAGTTGCGGGGGGTGTTGCAACATGTTGCAACTAGTTGCAACTTGTTGCGGGGGGTGTTGCATCATGCTGCAACTAGTTGCCAGGAGTTGCGGGGGGTTGCAACATGTTGCAACTAGTTGCAACTAGTTGCGGGGGGTGTTGCAACATGTTGCAACTCGTTGCAACGTGTTGCAACGTGTTGCGGAGGGTGTTGTTGTTTAAAAGCGTTGGGGCAGTGTTTAAAAGCGGTGGGGTATGAGTGAGAAAGAGAGAGAGAGAGAGAGAGAGAGAGAGAGAGAGTAAATGAACCCAATAACTGAGCACACATGTGGAGTGTTGGGCGAAAATTATATGCCTTGTCACTGACAAACCGGTTTTTGTGAAGCATCCTTTTATGAGGGGTCTGCTTTTTGCAGCAGCACCAGTAGTAGCAGCAGCAGTCGCTCTGGTTATGGATGTTGTCATTGATGTTTGAAGGCAGCGCACCGCGTGAGGTCACGTGCCAGGCATGCACAAAGCAGAAAACGATCCACACGATACGCACCACCTTCCTGAGCTCGTACAGTTCAGTCGACAACCTGTCTTCATACGCTAAATGGTCCATGTAGGCAGCAATGGGTCCGATGCGGATCATGGACCAGACGCCCCCGAAGGAACTCTGGGCTAAGGCACATGTGCACAGGCGGCAGACAGCACAAAGCGCAGAAAAAGATTGGGTTGGTCAGTGGCCTAGAAGACCATAGGTACTGTTCTGTCACAGAGGATGAGGCACGAAGATGCCAGTGGCTGGGCCACGGACAATGGCCGTCGGTAAGCTACAACCACCGGACCTGTAAATTCGACCTATTTCTGAGTTCATATGCACACCACAGGAAATGCTGATGGGCCCTCCCCCCAGGGGCTGAGCCCCACTGGGATCGGTGTTGACGGATTCAACGGAGGCGTTAACGCCGATAATATTGGGAAATCATAACAACAATCAGCCCAGTGCGCGCTGCAGGGTCCTAAAGCCCCCCCCCCCCCCGCGCGCGTGCGCGCCTCCAAAAGGGCCAGAGCTGATCATGGATCGGACCTCCAGAACCCTCCCCCCCCCGTTGCCGAAACTGCCACACGTGTACCCTGAGGCGCACGCCCATGCTCCCCGTCGGGACAGAAAATTGATTGCCACTGAAAACACCATTGGTTCACAGCGGGTTGCCAGAAAAATATGGAACAAATGGTAAACTGTCACCTGCGAGGCAAGCCGGAAACAGACTTGATGGCGCATACCGCACTGCCCACGTCGTTTAATTTCGGGTGGGCGAAGGTTTCGCCACCTTCCTTGAAGACGAACTTATCACCGCCCGAAATGTTCCCCGTCCCTGTCCCTGTCCCCGAGGCCCTTTTTGATACACTAATTTTTTGTTCAGGTTGAGGTCAAGTTGATGCAGAACAACAAAATTGTACAGGTAGGCAACCAAAACGTCGCATCGGCTGCGTAGACAGACAAGGCAAGGAGAGACCCGCACCTGGGCCTCCCTGACCTCAAGGCATTGCAACAAAAAAAATACCAGCCACTATTGCATCATCAGCAGATTCAGATGATTGTACAACAGAATTCTTGGCATCCCGAGATCCTCTGTAACCTCAAAAATATGCGTCCTGCGGGACCATCTCAATTCCACAGCGATGACCTTGCAATACACATCCTTGGGCCTGATTGAGGATTCGATTGGGGCTCGAAGCCAATCCCCCTCCCTCCCAGCAGGGCAACACAGACCACCCTGGCACACCAGAGGTATCACGGTTTCAAAAAGAGACACTCAGCGTCAACAATCGCGGGGAGAGCTTAGGAGAGGTTTGGGTTACTCAGGTCTGAGGCTCCTCAGTATAGCGTAAGTTGCTGCTGCCAGGGTGTCTGCAATGGTAGTGAAGACAAGGGTGGACTTCGCCTCATATGAGATCACGCATTTCGATTTCGGTTTTAAGCAGAAAGCCAACGACAAAACTCAAGAAAAGGTTTCGCTCGCTGCACCTTGCCCCTACCAGCCCGGGCACCACCTTCCCATACCACACGCTCCCTCCCCACGAAAACAACAGCCCACAAGTGTAGGACCCTCAACTCGTTGACGACAGGTAGGGATGCAGATTCGCAGCGAATTCAATTTGAATTCGCCGAATTCGCTGCGAATTCGTTTGCAGCGCGAATTCGCTGCGAATTCGCCGTGAAATTCACAGTACTGCGAATTCGGGGCGAATTTGGCCTGCGAATTTGCAGGCGACCCCAAAATGATCACGCGTGCGCCGTCTTTTGTGCAGATGAAAAGCTAACTTTGAACTGTGAATTGAATTTTTTTGAGTTTCGAACACACCGCTGTGTCCGCCTACCTCCACTGAACACGACGGTGCCCTCCATTCCCTCCAGAACCCCACCCGTTCGGAACTTTTAATTTTCGACTTTTTTTCCCGGCCTTTGGACTGTCAAAACGCATTCTCCCTTGCCTACCCTTTATTTTGGTACCCTCCTTACCCTTCCCGGCTCTATACAGGCACAGAAATCCTTGTCACTAGGTCCAAAAAGTCCAGATATGACTGTCATGAAATCCTACACTGCCACAGTGACTGGCAGTGGAATGATGATGGGAATGATCATAATATGAACCAGGTGTTGCATTACACTCCAAAGGTGGCAGCGATCGCAGCTACAGCAAAAGCGCTCACGGCCAGAGCGCTGGCGGCCACTTCCCGCCGCCCGTCCTCCTTGTGACTTTCATGCGTGCCAGGATGCGCAGATTGTGATAAATCAAGACAAGTTTGCGCAGGCGTTCCGGTTTCAGTCTGTTTCGGTTTCTAGTATACAATTGTCCAAATTCGTTCCAGTTCCGTTTTGTTGCACTAGTAGTGGCTGGAATGGCCCCCAGGGCAATAGCAACATTCTGCAGAGGGCCAGGGTCGGCGTATGCCTTCCACCAGCCATAAGAGGACAGTGAATCAACGACCAGCAGAGAGAACAAATTTGAACCGACATCAAATGGGGGCTCACGAGCACGGACTTACCATACTCTTGCAGTGCTTGTGCACGCTGCTTCTCAGGGACCATTTCCTTAAGGGCATTAAGGGCTGCCTTCCTTTCGAACTCGTTGAGGTCCGGCACAACATTGTGGGGATTCAAGCAGTAGGCCAGGACATGTGCGTCGTCATGCAAATAATCCCACCGCTCTGTGTACAGCCGCTCGACTCTTTTCTTCACGCTTTCCTCATTCGTGCTCCATGGCTTCTCTTTTCTTGCTCGCATCTTGCTCTTCAGATTTCCTGGAATTGCGCCAAGGACCTTTTCACGCAACGACTTGATTGTGGGCCACACTTCTTGGAGCAGCGGCCGATCTCCTTCAAAGTACGGAATTTCAGACCGAATGGGACTGGTAATGGCCACGACAGTTTCGAGCAGTGAAAAAGTTCCAGCAGCATTCAGCACCAGTTCCATGTCTTGTGCCTCTTGCTTCACATGTGCTTGCTTCAGAATTTCATCCGCCCACGCATCCTCCAACTGAATTGCGGGCAGTGCATGGCGATTGAACCCAACACTCTCCACCACAGTGACCTGGTCGCCCCAGCGGGGTAGGAGAAGCGGTAACCAAGTGCTTTTGCTAAAACCACAAGCAAACACGCAAACACGAGGCAAAACACGCACGTCTCCTGTGGCACATCTCGTCAGTGTGCCGCCTCCTCGTGGGGTAATAGAAGTCGCAAATAGCGTCATTGGGTGGGACGGGTGGGCTGCTGGCAACAAGCAAAAATGCTCTACAAGTACAGTGGCTCACTGCACACACGCATGCGCACACACACACCACCCGACGAGCAAAACCAAAGCTCAGGCACGGCTGAGCTAAGATTTTGCTAAAACCACAAGCAAACACGCAAACACGAGGCAAAACACGCACGTCTCCTGTGGCACATCTCGTCAGTGTGCCGCCTCCTCGTGGGTCTCGTTCATGCCAAACTGCCGCATAACCCCCCCCCCCCCCCCCCCGGCGCAGGTCTGAGACCCAGCGGCTCCCATGCGCAACGCACGCCACACCCTCGAAGTATACGGCCGCCCCAAACATAAATCGCCAAAGGCGTCCCGCACACACCGGCGCCACCCGCCAGGCTTCAGGCGTCCGCAGACCAAGCCCAAGAGAGCGTGGACGACCCCCGCCGCCGCCAATGAGGAAGCGGTAAATGTACAGCGACCGTCAGGCACTGCCGCCCTGTCGCAGAGCTGCCCGGTCAGCCCAGGGCAGCACCCCTGAGATCCGCAGCAGATCCCAAAATGGCGGGCCAGCGCCCAACCCAGCTCCAACCCTAAGAAAGCATGGACCCCGGACCCACAACAAAGTGGCAGCGGTGCAGGCCAAAGGACCAACGCCCGGCATATAACCACAAAATCAGCCCGCGACATCCACGCAGGGCAGGGCCGCCGCTACAGACAATCGCCCGGAGGGCTCCCGCCTGCGCACACTGGACCTGCCAAAACGCAGAGAGAATACGAGCCACACACAACAACCAGAACATTGGCGCAGCCATGGAAGCCAAAAAACGCCCACAAAAGCGCGAGCAATGCCCGGGCGCAAAGCAGCCCGGCCATCCCAGGGTGGCACTCAGAGACCTGACACAGAACGCAAAGCAAAGGGTGAGCGCACACTCCCACCCCAGCCCCTCGGAGACCGGCTGACCACCCAAAAAACAGACTACACCAACGGCCTGAAGTGGCCAGCTATTCTCACCACCAAGGGATAAGACCCCTGCACCCATAGATACGGGACGGGGGTACGACGACCCCCGTTCCAGTCCGTCAGCGACACCACCACCCTCTGACCTCCCCTCGACCCCGTCACCACATCCCACATCCCCCCGCAAGTGTGTCTGCCCCCCGGCTTCACCCCGGGGTCCCCAACCGCGGTGGTGCGCCGCGTCGCCTGCCCCCGAACCCGCTTGGCGATGTCCATGGCTGCGGCACCCAGGAAGTCGTCCCTCTCCCCGGGATCTTCTGGCACGCCATACGCGACGTACAGCCGCACCCCATTCCGGAGGAGCACCCGGTGACAGGCCCTGCGGCCCACCAAGGCTCCCAACTTCTCCCGCAGCGCGGCGCGGCGCCGCGCCGCGCGCCGCTGAACGGCCTCCTCCGAACGCTTGCGCGAGCGGCTCTTGCCCCGCCTCCGCCCGCCGCTACGCGCACGGCGGTTACGGCGGCGCCGGGTCATGATCACATGCACCAAGAGAAACGAGTGCTACAAGCAGGCGCCGGCACTACACGACATCAAGTCATTGCACCCACCGACTCCTCCAAGCGGTACTGCAAAAAAACGTCGTGGAACTCCGCCCCCCCTTCACCACCCCCCGGGGACCACAGGCCCGCTCTCCACGAATGCGGCAGAACAAAGGGCCCCATAGGCACCCCCAGGGTCCACAAAAAAACCGTGCGCCTATCGGGAAAGGCCCAGAGATCCCCAACCCTGCGCGCCGCCACCTCGCGCGCCAAACCCAGATCTCCATTGAAGTTGTCACTCAACCTACTGATAGGATCAGCGGGATTATGCGAACCACGCACCCAGTGCATATATACCGTGAAGCCTGGGCACGACGCCCACAGGTAGCGGAAACGCTTCAGAATGGACTGCTGGAATTTACGCCCCACCTTGGCTTTACACCGAAGGAACTGCACTAGCGCCGCCGCATTATCCCCAAACAAATGGGCCTCCCGAACGCCTACATTGAGGATGAGCTTCAAGCCCCAGAGCAGCGCGGCAGCCTCCGCACACTGCTGGTTGGGCGGTTGCTCCGCGGGCACAACCGATCGAGAACCCACATCCATCGAAAACAGGCCCAGCCGGTATTCACCCGCGTCCAGCGCCGCGTCGACGTAAACAACCAACGGCGATCGCTTCACCACCCTGGGGAGGGACACCACTGACCATTGCCTCCTGGCAAGCACGCACGCCACGCACATAGACTTAAGCAAACGCACTGGGGTAAACGGCAGCCGGGGGGGCGCCCAGAGCACATGAGCCCACACACCAGACAGGTGCGGACTGTGCCCAGAACCCGGGCGACATATCCACTGTGCCCGCCCCAAGAACTGCTGCAGCCGTTTTACCCTACAGGGTCCCACAGACAACCTCAACCAATGCGCAAACAGAGCTTCCCACGCGTTGCCAGCAGTCCGCACCTCCCCCCCCTGCAAATCAATATCCTTCCCCAGCCACACCAGCCGCTGCACAGGCTCTAACGTACTCTTTGGGCTGACTACAGCACCTGCACGGCGCAACGCCTCCGCCGCCCTTGCCGTCTGCTCTCGCACACGCGCGCGGCCGCGCCCCACAACCAGGACATCATCCAAGTAAATTAAAACCAGCACCCCCAACAGCCCCGCGCCGGCCACCAGACCCTCTAACACTCGCTGGCACAGGAGGGGGCTGTACTTCCACCCAAAGGGCAAGCACCGGAAAGCCAACACCCCCCCCTCTCCATCCGAGACGCGAAAGGCCCCCCAGAACTCGCGCGGCAGCTGAAGTGACCAAAAGCAATTACTCAGGTCGATGTGGCACATGCACAGCTCTTCCCCCCCCCCCCCCGGCAGGGACAGAATATCCCACACCGGCCTCATGCAACGCGCTCGGGCATAAAAAGAGGGGAGGAAAAAGGAGGACCCTTGCTGTGCCACCTGCGCCAAAAGGGCCAACACCTCCACAGAGGGGAGGGAGAACTTCTCCGGCCGAGACCGCATCTCCTCATTAAGGGGCACCAGATTGACAATCAAACTGCACTTCTCCTCCGTCTTGGGTATCGCAAAAACACCCCCATTGGGCCCAGGTGACCCCGGCGGCAGGGGGAAAAGCAAACCCTGGTCCCGCAATGCCCTCATCATGACCACCGCCTCATCCGACGGGGGAATTATCCCAGAAAACTGCCTGCCTACCAATTCTGCGAAGCCGTCCGGCACACAACTATCCCAGACCTCGCGGGGGATATCCACACGCCCCACCGGCCCCAAACCCCGCGCCAATACCTCCTCCCTGATACGCTGCATAAGCAATTTGGGCGACGTCGAATCATGCAAGAGCGACTCCCAAACCTCAGGGCTAAATGAGGACAAAGCCACAGCCAAGACTCGCAGAAACTCCGGCTGTCTGAGATCACGGGCAGCTTCACTGCCCCACTCCAGAAACTGCAACAGGCGACGCTCCAGTAAACCAGGCGGCGCGCGGGGCAGACAAGCCCGCAGGGAGCACAACCAGGCGTCCCACTCACCGGTCCGAAGGCGCTCCCGCACCCACTGACCCAGCTCCGACGCGACGGGAAATTGCCGTTCGGGCAGCCGCACCCACAATCCTGGCCGGGCCCGCGGCCTTCCGCTTGCCCAAGACGGACGCGACCTCACCCGTCCTGCGGGCCGCGATGCGCAGCCGCCTGATGGAGGAGCCTGCTGCGGAGGCAGGTGGGGGGTCTGCATCCACATCAATGACTTCCCCCCCCCCGTCTCCCCGCGGCCGGCGCCCGCGTCCTGAGGACCCCTCAACAGCCGTAAGGGCCGGAGGGGCCCCCGGGTCACGTGCGCCAGCCCGGTCCTCCCTCCCAGCAGCTCCCGCAGCGGCAGGACTCGCGGACTCCCCAGGGCACGATCCACCCCGACCTCCTGCCGACCCATCCCCGTCACCTCCCCATTGTGGGGGCTCATCGGCATCAGGGGCACAGAGCTCCAGGAGCTCCTTCGGGAAAACGTCCCGGAGGGACACGGCGCGCCAAACGAACTCTCCTGCATGGTTGTCAGGGGGCCAGGGGAGGACAGCCTCGGTCGTGACGACGAAGTCGTCGGGCGCGTCGGCGTAGTGGACTGCCACCGTCTCCGAAAGCCACCGCCCCCACCAAGCCAGCCACTTGATGGGCAGCCCCAACCATCGCAGGGCCGCGGAGCCCCCCCGCCTCCATGCGTGCCACCTGGCGTGGGGGTTGTCGCTGCCCCCCAACGCGGCAGCCATGACCGACTGCATGAAAGCTGGTCCCTGCGGACAGAATTGCGCTCCGACGACAGCAGACGTGGCCCCCGTGGCATCGAGCCAGCCCAGCCACTCTTGGGCATACTTCCCGAGTCGCCTGCGCACGATGCGCGGCGCCACCTTGACCGTGCGGAACGCCAATCCCCGACACCGGGATCCCCCCCGACGGAGGGGCGCGGCCTCACCCACCCGCAGAAGGCAGGTGAATGCCAGGACTGCCATCCCATAGACGGTCCACTGCGGTCGCTCCGTGCAAGCCAGCGCGAAGTTGCGGAGGTCGTCCAAACCTGCGTAGGGCCGTAGGGCCGGCTCCGTGGGCGCCCACTTGGCACAGCGCCAGACCCGGCGACTGACGAACGCGGGCAGCCATCCCATGTCCTCCAGCGCCCGGAACGCCGACACTGCGACCTTGAGGGAGCTTCCCGAGTACCCCAGTCCCCATAACTGGAAAATGTAGCGGCACGCCGCTTGTTCAAGCTCGGATGTGGGCGTGTAGCCCACCCAGAGGGCCATCTTGCGGAAGTGGGTACAATACGTACCCATGGTGCTTTTTGCCCAGGAGGATGCCTGCAGGGCGTCCACGGAGGTGATCTCATCCTCCTTCCATATCCGTCTCCACGCTGCCCACACCAGGCGCCAGACCACGTCCTCGCCATCCCGGAAGTCCGACGGTCCGAGAACCACCAAGGCCCCCCGGGGCTCGGGAGGGATGGGCCGGATGGGGCAGCTTCCCCATCAGTCAAAGCCGGGGCACTCGTGAAACCAATGCCGTTTCACTCCCCTCCCAGCGTTCTTGCATGCCCGACACGCTGTCACCGGGGCATTGGTGACGTCCATCGGCTCGGCACCCGGCTTGGCGGTGTACAGGCGGCGGCCCCCCTCAACGCGGAACTTACCCTTCATGGCTTGCAGCCGCCGCCCCACCACCTCCTCCTCCGCCGCTCCCGTACAACCAGCGGACAGCACAGGCACATCGGACGCATCCTCGGCCGCGTCCGACCCCTCACCGACCGGTCCGGGGTCCAAGCCCTTCTTGCCCCTGTATGCCGACAGGCTAGTCACCGTGAACGTCCAGACCGCCTGGACAAAACTCCGAAGGCGCGTAAGTTCGTCATCATCCATGGACTCCAGCTGCCACACTTCCGTGTCCGCGGAGTCCGCGTCCACCACCGGCGCCAGCTCGTCCAGGATGGCGTCCGTGAACTTTTCCTTGTCCTTGTACTTGGAGACGTATTCGTGTTGGGGCACCTCCCTGCGCCACAACAAGGTGGACAGCGCGAGAAGGCTGGCGAAGACCCACTGGGGCTTAGAATCCAACTCCCTCACCTTCACGATTTCCGCTTTACACAGCGGCGGGACCTTCGCCATTTTCCTCTTGGACTCCGCCTCGGCCTTGGCACTGACCGCCTCCAACTGCTTGCGCAGGCCCTCCATCACAAGGGCCTGTCCCTGAACCAACTGCTTGAGCTCCAGAAGCTCTGGCGACACCGTCTGCGGCTGTTGGGGTGGTACCTCCACCTTGACAAAGCCCAGCGACGCCACATCCAGGTCGCACTGGGCCATGACGCAATACGAGGCGATCATCTTCACCAGCCCCACCTCCCCCCACTCGATTCCGTACTTGGCGACGAAACTAGCCTCCCACTCTGACCTGCGTTCCAGCAGCACCGACAGCTTCATCTCCACCTGCGAGGCAGCCCTGGCTATCTCCAGCATGGGAACGCTATCAATGAACTGGGAACAAATTGTTCCCTTCGCGAAGACGGCAAAATCGTCAACTGACATATTCACAGACCGGGTCGTTCCAAAGTGTCACGGAGCAGGCTCTACGTGTGACCACCTATGGTCTGCTGGCAACAAGCAAAAATGCTCTACAAGTACAGTGGCTCACTGCACACACGCATGCGCACACACACACCACCCGACGAGCAAAACCAAAGCTCAGGCACGGCTGAGCTAAGAATCACCCCTTTTTGGCGGGTAATGTAGGTAGGATCTTTGCGAACGCGTTCAAACAGGGTGTGCACCAGGGTGTGTTGCTTGTGAAAGTGTACAACTTTTTTGGCCAAGTCCAGGGCATCATGGAAATAGGCAACCTGCTCAAAAATATCACCCAGCAGCAAACTTAGGACGTGTGCAGTGCAGAAAAAACACAGCAAACACTTTAGAGTTTCGGGAGTTAGTTCTTGATACAACTCCTTGTGCACGGCCTTCATTTTATTTTCACTGTCACTGATAAAACTGACGAGCTTCTTCTCAAAGGGCTTCAAGCAAGTGATCAGTTTTTCAGCTTCATTGGTGGCAGTTTTTCGCCGCTCATCAGACATCCAAGAGTCCAGGAAGAAGGGTTCCGGTGTGAGAAGCATCAGATTGGTCACAGATTTTCCCATGACGTCATTCCAAGTGTCGGATGCCCCAATCAGAACTGGTGCCCTGTCGTAGTATCCCTTGACCTCGGCCTCCACACGGTCGTAGCATGAATCCAATAGCGACTCACCCACTTTCCATTGTGACGGAGGTGCATACGTTGTGCGCAGCGAAGCCACAAAGTCCTGAAAATAGCCATTGTCCACCATATCTAGATCTTGACCCGTTGCATATATCCAAGTGGCCAGTTTTTGATCGACAATTTTCCGACGGGGTTGTGGTAGAGGAGCATCAAACCAGCCCTTCTCGGTGAACTCAGAAATGGTGTTTTGTTTTTGGGAGTTGTAGGCCTTCTTGCTCTTCACCATCACCAAAGACGGGTTCAAATCAGAAGTAGGAGCCTCCTGTTTTGCCTCATCTTCCCAAGTAGATGGTCGAACTCGCTTTTTGTATGATCCTTCCCTCAACTCAATTTTCATGGATTCTTTCAATTCGGAAGTTTTTTTTGACACTTGGTGAGATGTTTTTTCATATCGGTGGCATTGTCACGGGAACTCCAACCACAATGTTTACAATCCCACTTGACCTTGGTAGAAATCACTTGACCTTCATCATTCAAAGTCTCCTCCTTCCTTGAATTGTAGTGGTCCGATTTCACAAACATTTTCTAAAATTTTTGAAGAGTTTTGATGCATGGGATGTGAAACTATTTTCTAAAACATTTTGTGGTTTTGCATAGGTTATAAACATTTTCACTCTTTGTAATGAATGCCATTGATGACGTTACTATTAAGAACTCATATGATGTCATGCCATGGTGGCCACCTCGAAGGATGATACCTCCGCCTACTAGACCACCGGGGTGGAAGGGGTGAACTTCTTGGTGGTTTCACAAGAATTTCTACTTCTCAGAATTTCCTTTGCCCCCTTGTGGCCACCTTGAAGGATGGTACCTCCGCGTACCGGACCACCGGGGTCGAAGGGGTGAACTTCTAGGTGGTTTCACCAAATTGTCAAAATTTCAGGTTCAAATTCGAATTCGGGGGGGGGGGTCCACGAATTCGTGCGAATTCGGGGTGAATTCGAATTCGAGCGAATTCGTGCGAATTCGAACCTGCATCCCTAACGACAGGTCAGTGCCAGCAAAGCACAGCAAAGCAAATGCCAAACTGCATGGCGTTAATTGACAAGGTTTGACAAGTGACAAGCAACAACAGATTGATGTCGGCCCAAAGTGATCCAACCTTCTTCGAAATTGCGATGCCGGCATGCTATGTGAGTGTGTGAGGATGCAAATGAAGCATTTTGCCTGCAATAACACGGTGTTCCAACATTGTGTTGCCAACTGTTGATTCCCTGATGACAGCAGCAACTCCCACGGCGACCTTGCACTCGAAAGTCATGACACCGGAGGCTAGTGGGGCAAGAATGCAAAGGAGGTCTAAAACATACAACAAAGCTGTCTTGTAGTAGGGTATGAGAGGGTTCGCCAGCTATCTTGTCAACTCGGTACAGGAGGTCGCGAAAATGCCCCTCAACAATCTGTGCTCTAGAGTTCCGGACGGGGTGCAAGCATAGCCTCCAAAACAAACAAATGCACGTATGCGTTGATACCCGCGCAACTATCTGGGGACGTAATATGCGAAGCCCCGACTGTCTGGTCTGAAGTAGCACGGTCGAGCACAGAAGGAGTCAAAGGAAAAGACAACAGGGAAAGAATCATTGTTAGAAGCCCCTGTCAGGAAACTTATCCTGCAGATGCACACCCCAGCGTGCACAAGGCAGTGCTGGAGTCGGCAAACCCCCGCATGGACTCGGAGTGTGCATCTGGATGCCCCTGGTCAACGGCACGGGCAGTCAAACACATATGCTGCTGTCTCTTAGTATGCGGTACAATGAGGCTTTGACCATCGAATAGTTGGGCAGTGAGCATAAACAGGCGGGATCACCAACAACCGACATCTGACAACAGCTTTCGAGCAGCCGCTGATGTAACCTCGGAAATGGTCGTGAATGTTAGAGATTGCTGTTGACAAACCTCATGGACGAGATTGTGCACCGCAGCCATTTTCATGCAATTGGTCCCATCCTACAGGCACCATTGCGAACTTCATACTATTGTCTGCAAGTTGCCAAATTATCCACAAAACGCCACCTATATGACAAGCGCGGGCTGACGCATATCCGAGCATTGTGTGCAGAGCAACATGACCAACATCAATCTAAGCAGACAGATGTTTGCACAGACGAACACACAACGCCATCTGAACCGCAGCAACCCTCTCAGAAATTGTACAGCTGAGATTTGAGCATCAAATTGACAAAGTCTTCCTCTGAAATTTGATTGTCCCCGACCAACTCGTTCATAATAGAGTCCAACTCGGTCAATTGGGCCGGTTCATTTAAATCTTTGCAAATGGCCTGCAACCGCACAACAGAACGTAAACTGCATACTCGACACAACATACTTCAGCACGGCATCGTGCCTTCAAACATGCAGCCCGCAGTCCAGTGCATTGCAGATGCTGCATCTTACATGCTGCAAAGAAAATTTATCTCTTATGCAATCGAGAAGGTGCACCTCAGAACAGAGCCATGGTCTCTGAGGAACGATACGCACCTGCAAACTCTTCGATGTGATGAAACCGGAGCTGTCGGTGTCCAGAACTTTGAATTCTTTCTTGATTTGACTTGTCTTGTCCATTTTCCCCTGCGATTTCAAGAAGTGCATACATCTTCTGTGATGGTTGTGATATATGCCCTCTTCAATGCATTTGGCGCCTACTCCTATATCAGTATTGGTATGGGCGAGGTCTGGAATCGACGACGCACACCATTCAACAGGCAGTCATCACATGCTGAGGAGGTGAGCGTGTCCCCCCAGTCAAACCAACTACCAAAGCCCCTTGGCAGGGGTTAGCCCCAGTGGAACCAGGAAAATCGTGCACTACATCCCAGGGTATTTCAGGACGAAGGCTGGGCACAAGGAGAATGAAAACCTGCATTGCATCCATCATGAATCCCTCCTGAAATTTCTTCCAATAAAATTTTTTTTCCAATAAAATTATTTGTTGAAAAATAATTTGCGAATATGCAATGCGCCCTACGAAGAGATTTGTATAAATCTAAAAAAAAACTGCCAAGAAAAAATTGGTCCAATGAATAATTTTCCAGTATCATTTCCAACACCTTTTTCTTGGGAAATATAGTGTTGGAAAAACTGGCCCGCAGCCACTGCAACACTGCAACGACAAACCACAGACGCACGGTGGATCCAAACATACCCAAAGATCCGATACCACCATCGTGAACCCAACCATTGAGATAATGCCACTGGTATCCTCAAAAGTGGACAGGAGCCGCTTGAAGTCTTCCTTGCTGACTTCGATGCCAATCACACGGAGCGCCACCCGAAGCTCCTTGAGATCAAACGTTCCTACAAAGGAGACAGACTTGTACACACACCATCGCGTCCCATTCATCTGCAGTCCGCTCCCTTTAAGTGGGGGCCGAAGGGCCCGAAAGAAAAGAGACAACAAGGAGCGGGGGGCTAACACTGCCGTTTCATCACACAGTGCTCTGAGACAACTGCAAACAACCGTCAACTGGTCATCGGTTGGCCATCTACTGTCGGCGGTCGGCGGTTACCAAGCAGCGGTTGGGGGTGGGAGAGAGCGTGCTAATTCAGGAGCACAGGCCTGGGGCCTGGAGGCACACACTCCCACCTATGTTTCCCTGGTGGGTCACATGGCAGGGCGCCTCTCGCTCCGCCGCTGCTTCTCCTCAACTTTGCTCAATGGTGGCCTGGCCATGCCCCGCTTGCCCATGTGGCACCCGACCCCATGCTGTACACCATCGTGGGGTGCTGCAGTGGTACACTCTGCTGTAGGAAGGGGTCGACTGTCGGCAGTTGGCATTTGCCCGTCAGCTCAAATGCCGCCGCCGGCCCCACGCTTTCCAACACAAAACGGGCCAAAGCCGTCCCTTCAGGGACGCCCCCATTGAAATGCCTGCAACACAGTGCAACCCCCCCTGAAATCTCCCCCCCCTTTGAAACCCCCCCCCACCCAGGGTCAGAATGAGCAGTGGCGAGAGGCCAATAGGCGCCGCCAAAGGCAAACAATCAGATACCGAGGCCTTGTGCCAACCCCCCCCCCCCCGGGGGGGGAACCGTCACTTTGTGACCGCCCCCCCCCCCCCCCTAAGGGGGGTAACCAGCCCGACAAAACGGGGGAGATTCCAAGGGGGGCGGGGGGTATGTATTGTTCGTGTTGTTTGCCTTTGCTATTTTGTCACGGGGTCCGGTGACGCCGTCTTGCGGTTGGACCCGTCCCCAGCCCTTCTCTCCTTCGGCTGATCGGACGTCATGCCGCCACCCTCCTGAGCCCCCAAGGCCCATGGGCTGGCGTCCTGAAAGGGCACCCCTTGACTGGCCCACGAGGGGTCACAGGTGGTGGTGCTCAAGGCTTTGCCCAGGCCCTCGGGATCACCGAAGGTTCTGGGGACACGCTGGGTGCTGCCCTGCCCCTGGGACACCTCCACTGTGGGGCTACCTCTGGCAGGGGCACCCTGAGACCCTGAGGGTAGGCTCCCTGGGGCGTGGGGGTGGGGGTGCTGGTCTGAGCTTCAAAAGGATCGGCTCTGTTTACTGCGGTCCAACCGGCGGTTGCCCTCCAAACTGCCACTGGTCACCCTGCAACCGCCGTGGATTGCCCTCCAACCGTCGAGCCGTGTCGGACGCATGCCGGCGGGTGGTTTGTTTTGTTCTGTTTTGCTGTTCGGGGCCGTGCTGCCTCACGCAGTGACGGATGGCCGCATGCTTGTCTGTGCAGTTCTTGCCACACCAGCGCCATCGGTCCATCGATTGAATCTGCTGTTCCGAACCGTTGCCAGAAATATTTGCCAGAAAATATGGACCAAATGGCAAACTGCCACCTGCGAGGCGACCCGGGAAACAAACCGATGGCGCATACAGCACTGCCCACGTCGTTTAATTTCGGGTCGGGAAACTTTCACCCCCTGATTTGAAGAGCTTGGCCCATGTGCGACTGTGGCATACCAGAGCCGTCAATGTCAAACAACTCAAACACTTCTTTGATCATCTGCTGTTGCTCGTTGGTCAACTTGGGCAACTTTCTGTTTTGTGCAAAACTCGGCACTCCGGCAGGAACATTGAGTTGTGCAGCCTGTATGATGATAGTGATATGATGATAGTGTCGGGCGCCATGCCCCCCCCCCCCAAAGGCAAGTAATAGAATGGCCGTACGCCGTAGGAGGAGGATCTCAGAGCCAAAAGACCGGGGTGAGGTAGCCACTTTGCCCACTTGTGGGCCACTTCTGATTTTTCCCCCCGCTCTGAAGCGGTGGGGATCCCCGATACGGCAGGGGTGAGGTAGCCACTTTGCCCACTTGTGGGCCACTTCTGATTTTGCCCCCCGCTCTGAAGCGGTGCCTCCTCCCCATCTTATACGCCAAAACAAAAACCTTCTCCACCCGCAAGTCGCACCATCGGTGCCTGACCCGACCCACCGCCTCAAGCGCTGCACACGCCGCGGCCCCCTCTTTGTGTTGTACATGTGACTTGTCTCTGCCGCCGTGCTCTGAAACCCGAGCCGGGTATACGATGCAAACGTAAACAGCATGAAGCTTTACATTTCAACAGGCAACAACTCATTGGCAATGCAAATGGATGCGAGGCTTACAACCGCATACGGAATCCGATCGTTCCTTTGGCAAAATTCGAGCATAATCACGGTTGGGTTGCTTCAAATTGCGTCAGCTTTTGCTTCTGAATCGTGCCCAAGCGACCTGATGCCCCCAGAACTGACTGGAGCCTCCCCACCTTAGGACCCCTTGAGCTAGAGGCATACCGCCATGTGTTGGTTTGTCGGATTACATCATACGGCTCCGTGACATGTTCATCGGCAAACTACAAAAACACAGATAGGCAAAACCTTGGCTGGAGGCCATGCTGTTCCCACCGTTTGGTCACATGCGCCTAATTGCCCCCACAAGAGGACAGAAAAAGAGTGGCGATGCCTGAGTGATGCTGAGTGCACTTGGTGTGCCAACATATGATGGGATAATAAGTCATTGGTTGAGTGATGCGCACGCCACTTATCACGCCACGTGCTACAGGATGCCAGGGAGAGTAAAGCTGCCGTCTCAGGGTTTCAAAGGCAGCACGGGAATGCAAAGGCTTCGTTTGCGTAATAAAACGACCAAGCTGAACACTTTTGCAGATATATCTGTGACAAGGGATACTTTTCACCACGTCATGCACCGAGCACGCACCGTGCCTGCACCGCGCGCACACTGCTCTATAATGCAGAGAAAATGCACCACAGGGCAACCCTCCCCCCCCCTAATCGGCGGACAAATCGGCGGACCGATTTTTCGCGACGCAGAAATGTCGAAAACTGCAATTTGCAAGGTTTTGGGACAGTACAAAAACAGTGGACCAAGCATAACACTTGGAGCAGTGGATCTGAAACCGTATCAATGGTCTTATCTAGCGGCAGAAAACTGGAAAGAGGATCTAGTGATTTTCCCAAGCTTTTGGCTATGCACTATCACCCATTTCTGAACGTTTCTGCGGTCCTGATTACCCCAGAAGGCTTTACACTTGTTTGAGCGAGTGCATGGATGGGCTTCCTTTGCACTTCCATCGTTTTACCGGCAATTCCTGTCCAGCAATTTGTTTGGTGCGACCTAGCGTAATGCGATGACCCTCAATCACTGCTGATTTGACACTCAACTAAATTCTTTTTGAACCGCATGCACTTGAGTTCCCACTGTCAAGCCCAGGCTTTCGTCAAGCGTAACACCTTCCAAAGGCAAGAATAACCTACGCCACCACCAGCACAGCAGCAGCAGCAGCAGCAGGAGCAGCAGCAACTGTGTCCAATAACACGGACCACCACCGCAAAGATGCACCACCACAAGAGGCACAATCAATCGAATGCCCAAATATCGAATGCCCAAATAGAAGCAGCGTATAATTCAAACAACGATTATTCATGTCGCATGTAACTTGGCGTTTGTGGCGTCGACGGTTCGGGAAGGCACCGTACCAGCGGACCGGCTTGGCGCCGCTCCCTTTTCGGGTGCGTAGGGTTTCAGATATTGTACATTGCCGCACCAGCGGACTCATCAAAAACCAGTCACCAGCTGCCAACGATACGACACCAACGGTATGGTACGGTATGGCAGATGTGATATGGTATGACACATGGTATGGCAGACCCAGTGAAGAGGAGGGATCAGACCCTGCAGCAGGTGCGCCTCCTTTGTGGCGAGTGGTGTGGCATGAATGAGGCGGCCATGCTGTAGCTAGAGTTGCAGAAACGGATTCGCGGCAGAGGGTCACGCAGAAGAGTCACGGCACAGAGCCGCGGCTAAGAGCGTCAGTTATATATAGCGACGGTATATATATAGGCACGTCCCAGCGGGCCGCAGGCAGATCCCCACACCAGCACATCAGCAAACACCCTCCCCTCCCCAACAACAGGGAGGTCTCTCGGCACAAACTGCTGGATGGTGATCTTGGACGGCTGGGGGCAGGCGCGTGACGCGCCCATGCCGCGGCTTGGCGTTCCGGGGGGAGGGAGGGGGGGCGGAACAGCAGCCTGGGCTCCCCCGCCTGACCCACCCACCCCTCCCCCCACATCAGGAATTTGTTCCTCAGGAAGAACTGAAATTTATCAAAGGGGCCCGAAATTGGAGGGCGATCTTAGGTACACAAACTTTTTTTTGGCTTCTCACCCCCCCCTCCCCCCCCCCCCCCACCTGAAGCGGTTAAATTCGCCACTAAGCCGTAGCCTGGACGCGCCCCTCCTCGTGGACTTGGCATACCCTTCGGTCTGAGTGATGTCGCGAGAGTGACTCAAGAAGCGCGTGGATCTGCAGTGTACATGGACATCATGCAGCGCCCCCAGAGAGCAGAGAGAGAGAGATAGAGGGAGAGAGGGAGAGGGAGAGAGAGAGAGAGAGGGAGAGAGGGAGAGGGAGAGGGGGAGAGAGAGAGAGAGAGAGGGAGGGAGGGAGAGAGAGAGAGAGAGAGAGAGAGGGAGAGGGAGAGAGGGAGAGGGAGAGAGGGAGGGAGGGAGGGAGGGAGGGAGGGAGAGAGAGAGAGGAGGCCCAACTGCACGCCCCAACGGGGACCAGAGCAGTGCCACGGGGAACGCTTCTGGTGGTGGTCACGCTGATGGGCGACGACGCGGGGCCCTTCTTGTGGGCTGTGGTGGGGAGGACGGTGGGCGGCGGATCGCGAGGATGTTGGGGCCGCGGGGCCGTTGGGGAGTAGGCGGCGGGCCCGGGGGGCCGACCCCCCGGGGCTGGGACACCAACCCCACCAACTGACTGTCGGCGGGAGGCCCACTGCCGGGGGGGGGGGGGGGGGGCTGGGAGGGGCGGTTTTGGGGGGGCTGGATGGGGGGGGGGGGGGGGTGACATGCCCCCAAAGCCAAGCGTAGGCTAATCACAGCCTCCCTTAACCTCCCCTTGCCCTCCCTCTAACCATCTTCGGCGGAGGCCCCCTCCGGGGGGGGTTTTGGCATGACGCCATGGTGTGATGATCTCGTCTGCAGCTGGCGGCGCCTACTGGCCGATCGCCATTCGCTGCCCTTCCCTTGGACCCTTTCCCTCCGCAGGCGGTGGTGCCCATCGGCTTCTCACCACCCTTTGACCTTCCTCTTCCTCCCTGCCCTAACCTTCCCTCTCCCCTCCCCTTTCCTTTCCCTTGACCTTTCCCTCCGTAGGCCGCAGTGCCCATCGGCCTCACCACACTCCGGGGTGGGGGGGGGCAGGAGTTGGCATCGTAGGATCCGCGGAGCGGGGGCCCCCGTGGCAGCGGGGCACTTGGCTGCCGGCATGACCGGCTGGGGCTGAGACGGGCTTCGTCCGCACGCTAAGCCTGACGACCCTCCGCCTCAAGGTCCTCCTGCAACCAGCTCCACGAGTCATGCAGCAGCCGGCGCCCCAACTCGGCGTCCAGCGGGTGTTTGAGGTGGACGGAGCAGACCCGGGCCAGGCCCGGCGTCATGACGAGGCGGGTGATGTGCCGCCACAGCTGCGCTTTGGTGTCGCGCGTGGGGCGCGGGGCGACGGGGAACTCCGCGCGGGGCTCCGTGGCGTGGTAGCGGTACGTGGGGAGCAGGCCCCCGGCGAAGTCCTTGGTGAAGTGCGTCGCCACGAAGAGGCGGAAGGGCCAGGCGTCGGGCTCCGCCAGCTCCGGCATCGCGGCGGCCCCTTCGGAGTGGTTTGTGTAGAGGAGGTCGCAGATGAGCAGGCTGCCCGTCGAGATGTGGACCAGATTGAGCTCCTGTGACAGGCAACGACAGGGACCCGATGGGTATACGTGAGATTGGGATCAGGCCACAGGTTCGCGTTACCGGGGGGGAGGTCGGGGGAACGGCAGCCCAGGCTCCTCCGCCTGACCCCCTTACCCACCCACCCACATCAGGAATGGATTCCTCAGGAAAAAAATGAAATTCTGTTGCTCTCGGCAAGGCACCCCAAAGAGAGACAACTCAATGTTGGCTGGAGGCATCCTTGGGGGCGGGACAGGGGGGGTCTTCACAGTGTTCGGGGGCCCCATGGCCTGGGCTACATGGGTCCCCATGGGGGCTCAGATACCCACATTGACACCAAATGATCACCCAAACCCATCCGAGAGGCAACAGAGGGGTTTAGGAAAACATCAAATTTTCGAAAATGTTCAAGTGCCCCTAAACAGCTTAAACAACGGCAACTTCGGGGCTTTCGGGGGGCCCATGCACCGGGCTATATGGGCCTAGCGGCCACTACATGGGCCCCCATGGGTGCTCAAAGACCCGTATTGTCACCAAATGATCACCCAAACCCATCACAGGGGCGACAAAAGGGTTTCGCAAAAAGTCGAATTTTCGAAAATTTTCAGGTGCCACTAAATGGCCTAAACAAATGCAATTTGAGGCACGTCTCCGATTAATGTCCATAGGGCTATGCACAGAGGATGAGGGGCGAGGAGATAGGGCCGATTAGAGTTCTGGCGCCCCCCCCCCCCCCCTGAAGGCCCCCCGCATCATCCCTCTCGGCCGCAGCACTCGACAGGCGGGGGGCCTTCATGGGGGGCGTAAAAAGCGGCAATTTGAGGGCTTTCGGGGGGGGGGGGGGGATGGCCCAGGCTACATGGGCCTAGCAGCAACCACATGGGTCCCCATGGTTGCTCACGTACCCATATTGTCACCAAATGATCACCCAAACCCATCACAAGGGCGACAAAAGGGTTTCGGAAAAAGTCGAACTTTTCGAAACTATTCACGTGCCCCTAAATGGCCTGAACAATATCAATTTCGGGGCTTTTGGGGGGGCCATGGCCTGGGCTACATGGGCCTAGCAGCCACTACATGGGTCACCATGGGTGCTCAAGTACCCGCATTGTCACCAACTGATCACCCAAACCCATCCCAAGGGCGATGAAAAGTTTTTGGGAAAAATCGAAAATTTGAAATAATTTAGGTGCCCACAAACAACCTTAACAATCGCAATTTTGGGGCTTTCGGGGGGCCCATGCACCGGGCTACATGGGCCTAGCGGCCACTACATTGGTCCCGTACCTGTATTGTCACCAAAGGATCACCCAAACCCATCCCATGGGCGACTGAAGGGTGTCGGAAAATGTCAAATTTTCGAAAATTGTTAGGTGCCACTAAACAGCCTGAACAATAGCAATTTCGAGGCTTTCGGGGGGCGCATGCCCCCAGCTATGTGGGCCTCGCAGCCACTACATGGGCCCCATGGGTGCTCAAGTACCCGTATTGTCACCAAATGATCACCCAACCCCATCCTAGGGGCGACAAATGGGCTTTAGAACAAGGCGAATTTTCCAAAAATTTTCAAGCAACGCATGCCAGCCTAAAAATAGCTAAGTTCTCATCGGCAAGGGCCCCTCGCCCGGGGGGGTACCCAGATTTTAGACCTTGTACCCCCGCCATTGGTTAGGGGGTCCATGTACAAAAGTTGTTCAGGCCCTGGTTCCAAATCGACGCACAGCGGTCGCAATAAACAAAAAGTTTTGACCCCCCACCCAATCCCCTGCCCCAACCCTCCTTGACCAAAATCGGGATACCTAGATAGATCAAAGTCAAAAAATTCATTGGGGGATCGTTTTGTTTTGAAGATGAAGATTTTGCAGGGGGTTGTACATCCGATATCATACCTTGGGGTATGCTACGCCAATGACCCCAAAATAGGACAGTAGATGGCGCCCGCACTAGCGCTTGATCTAACAACCTCTTTGCGAGGAGATTTATCCAAGGGGCTCGGAATTGGGGGTCGATTCTAGGTACACAAACTTTTTGGGGGGCTCTGACCCACCCGCCCAACAATCACCAACCCCAAATACAGGTAAAATTCGCCACAAGCTTTGGCCTCATTAGGATTTGATGCAGATGCGATGAGAATGTGATACGCATGTGGGCATGTGGACAGTGGTGTGATGGCGGTGTCACGTGGACGTGATACGGATGTGATAAGGAAGTGATGTGGAACTCATGCGGATGTGATCTGAAGATGGTAGCGTTGTGCGAGGGGTGTATTGTGGAGGTAATGTGGATGTGACAGGGCTGCAAGAGGGATGTGATCGGGATGTCATGCATGAATGTCGGATGGATGGACATGGCTCTGATGTGGATGTACATGTGATACACATATGCTGCGCATGTGATGGGAATGTGACGGCGAGGTGGATGTCCGACGGATGTGATATGGATCCAACATGGATGGGGCAGGGATGCAGTATGGCTGGACATGGAGGCAATACGGATGCGGATGTGATAAGGATG
This sequence comes from Eutreptiella sp. 'Long Island Sound 2002', assembly GCA_964036045.1. Taxonomy (NCBI): domain Eukaryota; phylum Euglenozoa; class Euglenophyceae; order Eutreptiales; family Eutreptiaceae; genus Eutreptiella; species Eutreptiella sp. 'Long Island Sound 2002'. The sequence goes on along the minus strand of OZ038396.1, from coordinate 6,264,240 downwards.
CGATCAAGATGCAATAGGGATGTGGTACGGATGTGATAGTGGGGGGTTTGGCATGACGCCATGGCAGGTTTCCGTGTTTGAAGCTAGCGGTGCTTACTTTCCCCTTTCCTTCCCTTTCCTTGAATGAAGGTCTACCAAACAGCTGTTTTGGTCCACCATTTTTGTTTCTCCATCGGTGGCGGGTGGTGTCGATCAAAACATTAAGGATCCATACGGCCATACCCGTCACCTCAAAGAGTACGTGGCAATGGTCATGGTGGAGTGCTGCCATTGTGCATGTGGGTGAGCGGCGTGAGCCCAGCACGACTGCACCTCATCATCACACTTTCAGGGCCCAACAAGAGCGTCAAAGGTGGTGCCCGGTCCAAGCTGCTGGACCATCCTCAACACTAGTGGCACATGCTCAATTGTCCACTACAGGCCATACCCCAGCAATGTAGTGCAACAAAGTCGTGGCGGGCTCACTTGCTGCACCAAATCTTCATATCTGGGAGCGCCGTGTGACTCCCGGGGTAATTTGTGTGCCTTCTCTTGCGCACACTTAGCGCATTGCACGCCCCAAAGCAAAAGCCCCCGTGTGGGGGCAGTCCACGTCATGCGTGGGATGTGGGGGGTTTGGCATGACGCCATGATTGGTGTCTCTGTCTGCAGCTGGCAGTGCCAATTGGTCAATCGCAACTTAGGGTTGTGTGATAGTGGTGGGGGAGGGGTGTTCCTGCGTAAATGCCTGACGCCAACGGGTGTGGAGGGGGGGGGGGGGGGCAGTAGCCCTACATGGGGGTGTTGCTGCGAAGGTGGTACTTATGTTTAATGCGGCCCCCAGGCCCGTTCCAGGCATGCAACCAAAAATAAGCTGGACGATCTCAAATCCCAGTTGTCCCCAAAGGGGCCATCTCACATCCCTAAAAAAAAAACAGAGGGGCAGGGATGTGCTATGGGTTCAATCCAGATGTGCTCAGAATGCACCACAGAACGCTACAGTGACATGATGTGCATCGTTTGGCTGCGTCTTCGTGACCAGACTGAAGGCTTGGGTTCACTTCACAACTAGAGGACGGGCGCGGTGGCTGTGGGACGATGGAGTGAGTAGACAGCATTTCAAAACAGGGCACTGGCGCCTAACGCACTGCATCCGGGGCTGTCATTAATGAAAAGGGGGGGGGGGGGTGCCGGACTGCGGTACATCCAAACCCCCGCCCAAGACCTCAAGAGTGTCTGTCAAACAGCAGCTGCCGTCCATCAGGCGTCCACCAGCAGTGTTATGAGCAGACCGCCAACGATGGCATACCACGCACCCCTTACTTCACCTCCAACGGCTGTCGGTCACTTGCCATTTGTCAGTCAACCGCCAACTGCCCTGCATGCAGTACAGGGGGAGGGGGTTGGGGCGACTTTCGGGTGGGGAAAATTTCGGCACCCCCAAAGTTTGGTATCTGGTGTACAGTTGCGGGAACCATAGTCCTTGGGATACACAGCGGACACACAAAAAAATCCTTTGGGATACACACTGGGCGCACAAAGTCAGTCTTTGGGATACTCAGGATACACAAGAAACAAATTTTTGGCATATGCACTGGCATGAAGACTGGTCCTGACATGCAATACACGGGCACCAGTACCTCCCCACAGAAGAAAAAGATAGCTGCCGGCCAAAGGAGCAACAAATGGCCCGGATTGCGCAAAAAAAAATGTCGGGGGGAGGGGGGACTTTTGGCAGCGATCTGAAAAAGGAAATTCCCCCCTGCCGAAACCCCCCCCCCCTGTGGAACAGATGCCGTGGGCACTCCCACGGGCACTGGGACACCACACGGACCGCCCCAGACCTGCAGCGGGTCCCCAATCAACGGGAGCACCCGGAAGGACCCTGCGAGGGCCTTCTTGAGCGCCGCGAGGTCCCCCTTGACGCCATAATTGTACCGCACGCGGACCCCGGCCTTGGACAGCTTCACGGCGGCGGTCAGCCCAGCGACCACCGCGGCGTCCGGGTACCGCGTGGCGGCGCTCTTGACGAACAGCGTGTGGGCGGAGTCCGGCGACACGATGAATGTCACGGGCCCGAGGGTGTCCAGCCAAGACTTGATCATGTCGGTGATCTTCACAGGGGAGTACAGCAGCAGCCCCCCGTCACTCAGTTTGGCAACCAACATGTGGACCTCCATCTTCATGCCTGTGTGGACATGAAGGCGGGCCCTGCCCATGCAGCCCCCCCCCCCCCCCCCCCGCATTCTGAGTTCCCACCCAGGAAGGTGGATGCCCGCAGTAGTACGGATGCCTGCTTGTCATAGCAGAAGGTTCAAAGGCGAGAGGCCAATAGAAGCCTCCACAGGCGAACAGAGCCAACCACCAAGGCCTTGTGCCACCCCCCCCCCCGTACGGAGACGTGTGGTCTGCAGGTCACAGATGGCAAGCACACGTCGGCACGTGTGGGTGGCTAATCACATGCAACTTGACAGTGCTGGGCAACACATGCAACATGTAACACATACAACACAGCGGCCCGGCAGTCCAGCAGTGTATACGACCAGTGGCAGCAGTAGCGGCAGCCGCAGTGGCAGTGGCGGGGGTAGAAGCGGCAGCTGCTGCAGCGGCAGTGGTATGGGCACCTACAGCGGCAGCAGCAGCAGCGGCCATGGCCATGGCAGTGGCAGTGGCAGTGGCCATTCCCGAGGGGATTTGCCTCCCCCTGTGTGACATTCCGTCGGGTTGTTGTTCCTTTACGGGGCCCTGGACAGTCACCCGTTCTTCCCTTCGCATGTTGCGTCGGGTCGCTGCGTTCTGTCGGCCGCTGCGGTCGGTGCTCTTGCTGGTGTCGTTTCCGCGTTCGCAGAGCGCCGTCGTTGGTGTGTTGGGGCTGTGCTGAATGTGGCATGGTGTGCCGTTTGCGCATCAGCGGCGCCCAATAATTGGCGTATTGAGGATGTGCTGGTTGTTGCCGGGGTCGTTTGGCTGTTTTTGCTGTCCACGCGCCTCTGTCCACAGGCCGTCCATAGCCTGCCTCGCTGTGGTTCTGTGTGCGTGAGGCCCAGGTGCCCTGTTCCTCCACGCATTGTCCCAGCCGTCCACCATATGTCCTTTTCCCCCTCACGGCTGGTCTGCCCCTGATGGGCTCCCGCTCCTGTTGCGCAAACAGCCCATCTGGGCTGCGGGAGACACCCCCCACCTGATGCCGGTTGAGCAGGAGTTTACCTGGCACCCGGTAGCAAGGGGGCTGGCTGGCCAGGCCATCCCCTTTGTTGTCGCTGCCTCCCATGCGCACGCTCTCCCATCCCCTCCATTCTGGTTCCCTGTTCCCGCTGTTCTGGTTGCCTCTCCTGCCTTGCTGTGCCCCTCCTCCTTGTCTGCTGTGCTCGCCCTTGTCCCTCCTGGTGTGGCTCCCGCGTTCTGTGTGTCTGTGTTGCTCCTCCCCCTGTCTGTTGACGCTCCTGGGTGCCCCTGTCGCGCACCCCCTCCTGTCCCACCCGCCTGCCCCCCCGTACAAGGATTTCACATCTCCGTACGACGTGGACTGTCCCATGCGCGGTTGGCTGGTCACGGCCTTGTTGGCTGGTCACACCCCCGTGGCGGGCACCTCCCGGCGCGCGGGGTGCAGCCCCCGCCCTTGTGGAGTACGTGGGCACCTTGTAGAGGGGAGAGGGGGGGGGGGTTGGCATGACGCCATGGTGTGATGATCTCGTCTGCAGCTGGCGGCGCCTACTGGCCGATCGCCATTCGCTGCCCTTCCCTTGGACCCTTTCCCTCCATAGGCGGTGGTGCCCATCAGCTTCTCACCACCCTTTGACCTTCCTCTTCCTCCTTGCCCTAACCTTCCCTCTCCCCTCCCCTTTCCCTTCCCTTGGCCTTTCCCTCTGTAGGCCACCGTGCCCATCGGCCTCACCACACTCCTTCCCTTCCCTTTCCCTTGGTCGGTTGTGCCAACGGAGCCCCCGGACTTGCCCTGTTTCACTTCTCTGCGTCGAGTCCACGCAGAGGAAGGCAAATGCCTTCGCCGTTGGCCAGGTGCGTCCAAGCGGCCATCCCAAGCCGGCGGTGAGGTACCTCTCCCCAACGGCGGCTGGTGGGCCCTGGGATGGCCACTTGCGGGGTCGTTTCCCCGACGGGGGCACATAACAACCTTTCTCCTCCAAGTTCCTGCGCTCAGTCCATCCTTTGGCGAGCGCAACACAAACCCCCTACCCTCTCCTTCATGCCTTTGCTGCGCGGACGGGGGTTGTGGGGGATGCGTGGGTGCACGGGGGAGTAGGATGTAGCGGGTGACGTGGGGTGGGCCTCTTACCGTCGCTGGCCGCCCACTTCGTTGCGCGACTCCCCGGACCACCTCAACATAGGAGCGAGTTGTTGTTGGGTTGACGGTGGTGTCCCGTGTTGGATGGAGGTGCGTAGGGCCCCTTGCTGGCCCCCTTCTCCCGGCTTGGTCCGGGCGCTTGACGACGTGGTGCGTCCCTTTTCTGGTTGAGTTGCTACGCGAGGGAAGGAGTCTCTCCCCTGCTCGCTTCTCAGTGCCAGCACGCTGGGACTTACTGCCGTGGTCACTCCCTTGAGAGCGCGGCCCCCGGTGGGCTTGCGTTGCCACATCGGGCATCTCGATGAGGCCCCATTGGACCCCCCGAGAAGAACTCGGTGCACGTGTAGACTTCATTGTTTTGTTTTGGTCGGTGTTGGTCACCACCCTGGCTAAAAAAGTGCGGGGGTTGCCTTCCCCCTGCCTGTTGTTTGGCCTTGCCCCCTACTCCGCCGGCGAGAAAGCTCGCTGCGCGTTGTGGTAGCCGGGGCGCATCCAATGGAGACTGCGGCGCCGTCTCCGTTGGGCATGGGTCCAGAGGCCCGTCCACGGCCGTACCTCAGACCACATCGTTGTGCCTTGTTGCTGTATCACTGGGGGCCGCGGCTCCCCAGTGTGAGTCTCGGTGGCTGGAGGATCTTCTCCTCCCCAGCAGAGCCATGTTGATGGTGTGAGACTCTCCTTTCCATCAGGCTTTTTGCTTTCATTGTTCTTCCTTCTCCTCCCGGCGCCGGGTTGCCCGTCCCTTGGGTTCCTGGGTCGCTTGGCGCCCGGTCTCAGTCCCTCTTGCTTCAAGGCCTAGGCCATGCCATGGTGCATTCCGGGTCGCGCCTTTGTGCTCGGCACTGCGCTGAACAAGTTGCACCCCGTCACCTTGACGCCGTCGGAACTGTGCGACCGTGCGCTTCCACGCCCTCTTGTCACCCGCGGGTGGGGCTTGTCCGCTTCTCACTTGGCTTCCATCTTCTACTCCTTGTACAGCCGGATGCCTACTTGCTCGGCAATCACGTTTGCCCTGTGCAAGTTTTGCATCAACCTGGTTGTGTCCTCCACTGTGAAGTTGATGCCCTCCCCGATGATGAACACCTCCGGCTCCCAACGTCTCACCTCCGGCACCCATACCGTTGAGGCTAGCACTCGCACTTTGTACACCTGGTCTGGTGCCAATAAGTACATGTTGCTTCCTGCCTCGGGGTAGTCGGAGAACCACCCTCTCCTCCTTTTCTCCGCGAGGATCCGGTCCGCTTGGATGGCGCGGACGTGGTGCGTGTGCCACCGGAACTTCTCATGGAACAAGAGGCGGCGGGTCCGTTGCGTTCCCGACCCCGGTGGCGGTGCGCCCTTCGGTGTACCCTCACCGTGGCTAGCCCCCATTCCACTCGCATGTTCGGAACGACCGGGCCTTTTGCTTCCCCACAAGAAAGACCAAAAACCCTCTCCATCGCCCTCCGTTTCTGGGTTTTTGGCACTTGGTGGCGCTTCCTCCGGGGCTGTTTGCCCCGCCGAACTTGAGCTGTTGCAGAAATTGGATCGAAAGTATGTGGGGTTGAACTGGTAGTTGGGTGGTTCCTCCGCCGGCCTTGGCGGTGTCACCCCGGGCGCACTTTTCCAGGGGGGGGGGGGGTGTTTGCTGATGGCTTGCTCGGCGTGCGCCAAATTTGGTGGTTGCTGCAGTGCTCGCACCTCATGGTTCCCTTGTGTATTGTTGTGTGTCCTGTTGGGGCTCATCTCACTGCCGTGTGAGTCCCCGCCCCTAGGCAGGAGGTACGGGGGGAGGACGCAACAGGAGGGGCACCACGCCTGCCCACTCAGGGAGGGCATGGGCACGCCACCAATGGCAGCACGTAACCTCCGCGGGTGGCCCCACTACCGCCTCTTCCACACGGGGAGGGAGTAGGGCAGGGGGCCTGGGCTTCGGCCTGGCCACCAGGGCATGGCCAGGCTATTGCGTAGTGACCCCGGGGGGAGGGGGGGGGGGCGTTTGGGGCCCTGGCCAGCCCCGCCCAACCCCATCCCCCCACATGAGAAGCATTTTCCTGAGGGGGGAATGAAATTGATAGGTACACAAACTTGTTTTGGCCTCTGACACGCCCACGCACCCACCTCCCGGTGGTAGGGGGCCACCACACTGAGCAATACCGGCCAAATACGAAAATTTTAAATGAATTACAGTGCCTGAGGCTCAAAAACTGGGGGTAATCAAAGGATTGTAGGGCTCTGACATCTGTAGCGTTCATGCTGCTGCGTACATGCACCACGCAACACCTCTGTTCTGTATCCCATCTGCACTTCTGTGAAAGGCAGCAATTTCCACCTTGCAATTGAGAAAAATGCCGAAAACAAGAGACATGGGTCCGTCCAAAACATGGACAGTGCCTTACAGCATGCATGCAGTGATTTCAAGTTGTTGTGTAAAATTTTTTTTGCGTGTGCCCATTGCAGTACCCCGAATTGAACATTTCGGCAGAACATTCACATCTGCCCACGAGCCTGGGCCTGACCAAACCCCCCGCAGGACCTGAATGGGCTATTGTCTGCCCTGCACTGCCGGGCCACCCCCGTACCCTGGCCCTGCCTTGCTTTGCCCACCCCCCTCAATGAGGAGGAGCAAAGGCTGGGGTTCAGGATGAGCGTCCGTTACCCCCGCCCCCGGCGATCCTCTGAAAACCCCACGTCAGCGCCGCGCACCAGCGGTCGGTCAGGGTATCCCGGCGGCGGGTGTCAGTACCCATCGGGTGCGGACGCTCTACACCCGCAAACGCAGGGACGGACATGAGGCGTGGGAGCGCCCCAGTGAAGTCTGGAAGGGTCCTCGGACCCCCCGCAGATGCGGGAGGCTGTCGCAGAAGGTGGACCCGAAGGAGGTGCATGGGTGTGGGGGGGGGGGGCGATGGGGTGAAAGGGGGGCTACCGCATCAGTTCTGCGTTGGCGTGTGCAAACGGAGGTGTTGCCAGTCGTCGTTGACCGGCGCCGGTCGCCCAAAAAGAGGGGGAAAAGGGGCAACGCTGCGATGGCCTGTGATGGAGCACCGCCCAAATGCGGCGCGGCCGGTTGCTGGGGGACGAGAGGAGCCGCGTTATGAGACGCAAGTGGAGGCACCCCACTTCTGTGGCCCACGGGTTGTTTGTTGATAAGAGTCGGGGGGGGCGTCTTTTGGCTCTGAGAGGAGGGAAAATCAAGTTTGAATAAGGGGCCTCTTTGTGGGACCCCCCCCCCCAGACCCCCCCCCCCCTGTGTGACATTCCGTCGGGTTGCGGTTTCTTTACGGGGCCCTGGACGGTCACCCGTTCTTCCCTTCGCATGTTGCGTCGGGTCGCTGCGTTCTGTCGGCCGCTGCGGCCGGTGCTCCTGCTGGTGTCGTTTCCGCGTTCGCGGAGCCCAGTGGTTGGTGTGTTGGGGCTATGCTGGATGTGGCGGGTGCCGTTTGTGCGTCAGCGGGGCCCGGTAGTTGGCGTACCGGGGGTTGTGCTGGTTGCTGCAGGGGTCGTTTGGCGGTGTTCGCTGCCCAGGCACCTCCGCTCTGCGGTCGGCCACCACCTGCCGCGCCGCGTCTCCGCGTGCGCGAGGCCCGGGTGCCCCTTGCGTATTGTATCCTCCCCAACAAAGGCGGGTGTGGCCCCCTCTCCCTCTGCGCCGCAAAGCCCGGCCGGCCCTGCCCCACACGCACCCGCCTTCAGCCAGCCCCCCCGCTCGGCCTCCTTGGACGGGATCCGCGTGCAGTGCAGGCAGCTCTCGATGTCCCGCTGCATCCGCTCCCGCTCGGCGTCGGTCCCGCACTTGCCCAGCAGGCGCTCCTGCGTCGCCTTCTGCGCCACGTTCGCGCCGATCATCGACACCATCATCGGCTCCGGCTGGAAGGTGTACTGCACGCTCCACAGCCCCCCGTCCACGATGGTGCGCTGCACGTGAGGGCACTGCTGTTGCACCTGCGCGGCATGTGGGAGGACCGCATGCGCTCGGCCTGCGCCCGGCCGTATCACCCCCCCCCCCGGTCCCATCTTGATCCAAGGCCATGGACCCACAGAGGAGGCAGGAGGCTGAAGCAGGGGTGGATATAGTGGGGGGGGGGTCCCCCCCCTCAGCCCCCCCCCCCCCTCCCCCCCCCGATGACGATTGCGATTACGATTTACCTGTTTGACTGAACTAGCAGTTTTGCCAGCAGTTTTATAAGAGGACTAATGGCCAAAAACAGTGCCTGAGCAGGACAAATGAATCCATTGCCAACGCATATACCATTGTACTACTGGGCCAATCCACCAACACTGAACACAAGACAATACATTGCACAGGGGTTGGTGTATCCCATGAATACAGTCCATACAGTGCAATCATTTCTTGACACGAATCATCTGTGCCTGTAAAGCTGTAAAAAGAGCAAATTGTAATCGTCATTCCGTCATTACTGCCTCCTGGCTCAACAGCCCCCCCCCTGTGTGACATTCCGTCGGGTTGTTGCTCCTTTACGGGGCCCTGGACGGTCACCCGTTCTTCCCTTCGCATGTTGCGTCGGGTCGCTACTTTCTGTCGGCCGCTGCGGCCGGTGCTCTTGCTGGTGTCGTTTCCGCGTTCGCGGAGCCCAGTAGTTGGCGTGTTGGGACTGTGCTGAATGTGGCATGGTGTGCCGTTTGCGCGTCAGCGGCGCCCAATAGTTGGCGTATTGAGGGTGTGCTGGTTGTTGCCGGGGTCGTTTGACTGTTTTTGCTGTCCACACACCTCTGTCCACAGGCCGTCCATAGCCTGCCTCGCTGTGTTTCTGTGCGGCGCAGGTGCCCTGTTCCTCCACGCGCTGTCCGGGCCGTCCACCATATGTCCTTTTTCCCCTCACGGCTGGTCTGCCCCTGATGGGCTCCCGCTCCTGTTGCGCAAACAGCCCATCTGGGCTGCGGGAGACACCCCCCACCTGATGCCGGTTGAGCAGGGGTTGCCCTGGCACCCGGTAGCGACGGGGTTGGCTGGCCAAGCCATCCCCTTTATTGTCGCTGCCTCCCATGCGCACGCTCTGCCATCCGCTCCATTCTGCTTCTCTGTTCCCGCTGTTCCGGTTGCCTCTCCCGCCTTGCTGTGCCCCTCCTCCTTGTCTGCTGTGCCCGCCCTTATCCCTCCTGGTGTGGCTCCCGCGTTCTGTGTGTCTGTGTTGCTCCTCCCCCTGTCTGGTGGCGCTGCTGGGTGCCCATGTCGCGCACCCCCTCCTGTCCCACCCGCCTGCCCCCCCATACGAGGATTTCACATCTCCATTCAACGTGGACTGCCCCCCCACCCGCACCTTGGTAATGTCGTCACTATTATATCCACCCCTGGGCTGAAGGGGGGCTTCAAAAGCGGTTGCCAAGGCGGTTACGGATGGTTGGGGGAGGGCACTCGGATCAGAAGATCACACTCCACACAAGGTCGATCAACAATTTTCCACTCCACCGGGGAACTCTACGCGGTGGTGTGACCTCGGACAACACCGCAATCACCGCATCACCGGTGGTGATCCCGGTACCCCCTGTGCCATGCGTCACAACCCCCACGTCAGACGTGGTGGAGAGCACCCTCCGAACTTGACGGTCTCGAGAGGACGGGGTGTGAGGCCCGTGAGCGCTTAGACGCCACAGGGGCGGCGATGCTGAAACTGTAAGCAGTGGGACAGGCATTCCAGTCTCACCCACACAATCCCACACCCAACCCTCATGCCCCCTTAGCCCCCAAATCACGCGCCTGGGCACGCGACCCTGGCCAATCAGCACATCACACAAAGGCATGACGGTGGACAGGAGATCCGCCCCACAGTCACCAAACAGGCGGGTTGGGGGCAAAGCTGATCATACCACATGTCGCCGGCGATGGAGAGTTTCGAGTTCTGATTACATCGGATTGGCCGGAAATAACACAAATCACAAAAATACAAACAATACTACAAATGCAGTGGGCCAACAATGGCCAAAATAGCAGAGAATAAGGAAAATGGAACACCAGAACTCTTGTGCGCGCACGCAGGGCGTACGCACCGAATGGGGGGAAGTCCACCCACTCGGGGCAATGGGAAGATTGCCCATGGCCCTGCCCTGACAGCCATGGCCATGGCCTACGGACCCCATCGGGGGAGGCGGGAGCTCGTTCGGATCCCCGGCCAGCCCCACGCCATCCACACCAGAAAATCCTTCCCGGCGAAGAAGATGCCATTCGCGACACGGGACCCGCGTTGGAGGCCGATCTTAGGCACACAAAACTTGTTGTTGGCCTCTGCCCCTCTGCGTATGGGCACATTTGGACATGCCACGCGGTTGCTCTGGAGACACGCACCCACAGGCAAGGCCACGAGAGACACCGCTCATCGGGGACCGGAAGACCGGCCCCACGTGCGCCTTCCGCCCCAGGTTTGCAGGAAAGGCACGATTCGGGAGCAACCGCCCAGGCATGGCACGCCTGGCAGCAGACACATGGACACCGCAGGCCCCCATGCCCCCCCCCCCTCCCCGGGGCTTTTCTTAAAGGGGGGGGTGCATCTCGGGTGGGTGGGTGGGTGGGTCCCATCCCCCCGTATGGAGTCTGTTTGAGTTGCTGTCTGGTTGGGACAAGCAGACGAGCAGGATCAAAACAAAAGCCTCATCAGTGGTACCATAGGCGCCTTTCGGTCTGGAAGAGCAGCAGAGAGTCGCATTCCAGGTACAGTAGATTGTCGTCCGCTTCTGTGACCTACAGAGACCATAGTGTCGGATGACACCATGACTCTTTCTTTATGGGCTATTCATGGCAACGCACAGCACTACCGTCCCTCCCCCCCCCAGCAGGGCTGAGTTTTTAGAGGCGCCGAAGGCGCCGCAGAAAGGTTTTGGTCTAAACTAATTGGCGCCGAAGGCGGCAGAGAAATTTTTTGACCGGCCGAAGGTCCGGAGG